>BQNB010069523.1:0-30956 GCA_026074375.1 Tanacetum coccineum | reverse complement strand
TGTTTATTAGTCAATTTGTATAAACCAATCTCACTCTTTGTGCGATTTCTGTCCAACCAAACGCTCCCTTGTGCGGTCCCTACTAAACCAAACAACCCCCTTATTTGTCACTAATAACCACCAACGCACCCTAGTCGACTGACCCGCGAAACAAACGCGCCCTAGATATGCTTAATCCGAACCAAACACCCCCGTTTGGCTGCCACTATACCAAACGGGCCCTAATTTGTTACAAACCAAACGGACCATAAACTGGGTAAGACCAAACGGACCCCCATTGGTGTATAACTCGCAACCAACACACCCTCGTGGTGTGGGGCTGCCAAACGCACCTTTTTGTGGTACAACTTGTTGAACCAATCGCACCCCTTATTGATTTATAACAAACCAAACGCAGCATCATGCTGCTGACCCGACCCCGAACACACCCCTATTTGGGTTAAGGCCAACTCGACACACCATTTTCGGGTGGTAACAAACCCACAAACCCGACACCCCGGCTGTTTGACAGCCATGACGACACGAACCAAACCCACCCTTATTTCGCAAACAAACCAAACACGCCCTTTTCTCGGCTGTTTTGAACACAAAACCAACGCACCCTCACCGGTGCTAAACTCACAACCCGACCCAACGAACTCACAACTCGAACACCCCGTGCGGCTGTGAACCCGCAAACCAACACACCCTTCGGCTGTCCCGACTGTCACCACAACAAACACACAACCAAACGAACACCCATGGTGATGTAAACCAACCCGACCCCGGCTGTGAACCCACGAAACACAACCCAACGCACCCTCGGTGATAGTAAAAACCAAAACGTACCTTCGTTTCTATAATTAAAACCAAACGCATCCCACTTGGTGCAAATACCGAACTCGACACACCCTATTGTGACGAAGCCAACGCACCCTTGGGTCGTTTTACAACTCAAAACGCACCCTCTCGTGGCGGTTTAAATGATAGAAGATGATGGAAGACTTGGATCTTGAAAAACCCAAAATAATAACCAAACCCTAATTTGTAGATCTTGAATTAAACCTTTGAATCAATGAACCAATACTTGTAATCACCTTAAATAACCTTAAATATGAACCTAGTATGCTTGGATCTTGAAAGAAATCAAAGAAACTTAAACCCTAATAAGGGGTGTTTGTTGCCATGAGCTAAGAGAAGAAAAGAGGAAGAGAAAGAAAATTTTGAGGCTATGAAATGAAGAGTGAAACCCTAAGTTGTTATAGTGTGATATTTATAGGACCATGGTAGGGTTTTATGGTATGTCTTGTAGTGTATATGTGACCAACACACACCAAAAGTGTGTGTGTATGTGTGTGCTTGCTCGGCCAAAACCACCCACAAGGACCAAATGGTTCATTTTTTAGTCATGGTTCAATATTTAGGCTTAGATTTGAATTTTGGTGAGTCAAAGTGGGAGAGATCACATGCAGTAGTCTTGCATGGTTCCTTGTGCATGGTAATGAATCCATGAGAAGTCACTATCTTCTCCTTACATGTACATATGCATAATAAAGCAAGAAAGATGCCTTTGATTTAATTTCAAGACTTATGGTTGCTTTTGTTTGGTTTAGGCGTCCGAATTTAACAAAAGGGGGGACATGAACAAAATTTTTGACTTATAAACACAAGATGAACGATAACTAAAGTTTATACGAAAAGATTTTGGGTTTCCAGGGTTCCGTTAGGTCAAAAACGCGAAAAACACAATTTAAACGTTACAACGTAAAAATAAGTATCGGGAGTGATCATAAACTATGAAACACTTAGAAAAGATATAATAACTCATATAATATCTAAACTAATCCAAATCCAAAGTCAGAACGCGTCCGATGACGTTTTTTAGATTTACGCGGGTTAACTTCCTGGTAAATTACCAGATTCAAACGTAACGTATAAAAGTCAAAGGTAATGATTGGAAAATTTTAAAATATTGACCTAAAATTTTTGGGGTGTGACATCCTTCCCCCTTTAAGAAATCTTTGTCCGTAAAGCTCATGTCGTATCCTTGGATGAAGGTGCGGGTTTAGCGAAGAGATGTGGATACTTCATTTGCATTTGGTCTTCGTGGTCCAAAGTAAACTCGGGACCTCATCTCAAGTTCCAACGGACCTTCACGATTGGAATGCGGCTTTCCTTTAGTCGTTTAACTTCTCGATCCATAATTTCAACCGGTTCTTTGATGAAATTAAGCTTGTCATCAATCTGAATTTCGTTCGTCTACGAAACACTTCTTCAAATTAGAAACATGAAAAGTACTATGAACTTGGCTTAGTTGCTCTAGGAGTTTAAGTCGCTATGCCACCGTTCCCACCTTAGCAAGGATTTTGAAAGGTCTAATATAGCGAGGGTTCAACATTCCTCGTTTGCTGAAACGTATCACCCCTTTCCATGGTGACACTTTCAACATAACCTTATCTCCAGCTTGAAATTCCAATGGCTTACGTCTCCTATCGGCATAGCTCTTTTGTTTATCATGCGCCGCTTGAATACGTTCTTCATTTGAAATATTTTCTTAGTTGTTTCATGAACAATTTCCAGTCCAGTGAGCTGAGCGTCTCCAACCTCAGCCTAACAAATGGGTGATCGACAATTGCGACCGTACAAAGCTTCGAACGGTGCGGCCTTGGTACTGGTATGATAAATTTTGTTGTAAGAAAATTCCACCAAAGGTAGGTGTCTATCCCAACCTTTCCCAAAATCAATCACACAAGTACGCAACATGTCCTCCAAAGTTTGGATGGTTCTTTCACTTTGACCATCGGTTTGTGGATGATAAGCCGTACTCATATCCAATTGAGTACCTAGAGATTTGTTCAGTGATTGCTAGAAATGAGATGTAAATTTACTGTCACCATCAGAAATAATCGAAACTGGCACTCCATGCCTTGAGACTCCTTCCTTTAAGTATTGTCTCGTCAACTTCTCAATTGAGTCGGTCTCCTTCATAGGTAAGAAATGAGCAGATTTTGTGAGTCGGTCAACAATTACCCAAATTGTATCTTGACCAGTTGACGTCTTTGGTAACTTAGTAACAAAATCCATTGTAATGTTTTCCCACTTCCATACTAGGATCACAGGTTGAACCAATAAACTAGATGGTTTTTGGCATTCGGCCTTGACTTTAACACAAGTTAAACACTTACTGACATAGGTGGCAATCTCAGCCTTCATATTTGGCCACCAATACTGCTTCTTTAAATCTTGGTACATCTTATCCGATCCAGGATGAATCGAATACTTTGACTTATGTGACTCGTGCATAATCAAAGTTCTCAAGTTACCAAAATAGCGTATCCAACTTCTCCCATTCAAACATAATGTTCCATCAGCACGGGGCTCTAGCTTCTTAATCATACCACATAGATCTTCAGTTCCATAATTATTCTTCTTTCTCGCCTTAACCCGAGCGTTTAAAATTTGCACGGGAATGTTCAGACCAATCGTCATAACCAAAACTCAAACTCGTAGCGGCTTGTTCTGTTCCTTTCGGCTCAAGGCATCTGTCACCACGTTCGCTTTTCTCGGATGATAATGAATTTCCCCGTCGTAGTCACTCAACAATTCCAACCATCTATGTTGCCTCATGTTTAACTCTTTCTGATCAAGAATATGTTACAAGCTCTTATGATCAGTGAACACAACGCACTTTGTATCGTATAAATAATGTCTCCACATTTTAAGAGCAAACACCACCGCTCCCAGTTCTAAGTCATGTGTAGTGTAATTATTCTCGTGAATCTTGAGTTGGTGTGACGCGTAGGCTATGACTTTCTCCTTTTACATCAGAACCGCGCCTAACCCTTTGTGAGAAGCATCACAGTAAACCACAAAGTTTTCACTACCTTCGGGTAAAGCCAAGATTGGTGCACTACACAATTTCTGCTTCAACGGTTGAAATGCAGCTTCTGCCTTTTTAGTCCAATCAAACTTCACGTTCTTTTGAGTCAACTTCGTCATAGGCTTGGCAACCTTCGAGAAACCTTCGATAAATCATCGGTAATAGCCGACAAGACCTAAAAATTGACAAATTTCTATCGGAGTCTTGGGCGATGCCCAATCCAAGATTGACTCAATCTTAGCTGGGTCCATGTGATGCATTCACTAGCAATAGTGACCGAGAAATATGTACCTCTGAAGCCAAAATTCACACTTTGTAAACTTGGTGTATAATTCTTAACTTTTTTAAGAAACTCCTAATTAACTTAAGATGGTGCTGCATGTTTCTTCACTCGCTCTTGGAGTAGATCAAGATGTTCATCGATAAAAATCGATCACGAATTTATCTAAGTATGGTTTGCACACCTGATTCATCAAGTCCATAAATACTGTCGGTGCGTTTGCCAATCCAAAAGGCATTAAATGGAACTTATAGTGGCTATAGCGAGTCCTATACGCCATCTTTGGAATGTCCTCATCACGAACTCTGAGTTGGTGATAACCAGACCTCAAGTCGATCTTTGAGTAAACACTTGATCCTTGCAACTGATCAAATAAGTCGTCGATTCTTAGAAGTGGATATCGATTCTTCACAGTCAACTTGTTTAGTTCACGGTAATCAATACACATCTGAAAAGATCCATCTTTCTTTTTGACAAACAAGACCAGGGCTCCCTAGGGTGAGGAACTCGGTCTTATAAATCCTGTGGAAAACTAGAAGGAGGGTTGAATAGTTTATCGCTTTTTAATTTAATATTTAAAATTTATTTATAAAAACTTAGATTCGACTTTTTATGAATTCAATACTTGCACAATATGAACAATGTAAATATGTAGAAGTAAATAAAAGATAAGAGTTTGAAAGATCAAACCGCAACACAAGATTTATAATGGTTCGGTTACAAAGCTCTTCTTCGGCCTACTCCACTCCCCGAGCACCAAACTCGAGAGTTTTCTTCACTATGTCAATAAGCTCCCTTATGGCGGAGAAATCCGGTACACAACGTTTGTTATATCGATTTATGAACACTAAGCTCAGGATGTCCGAGTTCTAATCTTAGCTAGACTCACCAATCTATCACACAAATCTTCACGACTGTTCATGACTCACAAAACTACAACTACTTCACAACCTTCAATACACATCTTATCTTCACAATTGATCATGACCTATAAACCTCTTCAATCTTTCACAAATTTATCACCTTTCACAACTTCTTATCACCTACTACTGATATCACAACTATTCTAACATAATTTAATAAAAGGATCACCAAGATCCAACTTTCTTACAACACTCACCAAATCCCATAACAACTACACAACTTTACAAGATTTACATAAGATTTACAAGGTGTATGATATGGTTGCAACAACGATTGCAATATGATTTTGATGTGTAATACTTCTTCACTTAGATGATGGAAGTTATTCTTATCTTGCACTTGAGAATTGAGCTTTGGATCATCTTGGAACAAAGAATATTGATTAAAATGATTCAAAGGATTTTAGAAAGGATATGAGGGCTATTTTAAGAACGAAAGATATGAGTGCAAAAGGTGGAGAAAAATGTTGGAGGACATAGTCTAGTATTTTATAGGAATACTGTTGGAGTAGTTCTATGGCCGGGCCCTTAAAATATGGTGCCGGACCCCTTAAATAAGAGGGCCGCCATGTAATTAAGGGGCCACCCTTATACAGTCGCTCCATTTTTTGTCTCTATTATGGGCGACGTGTTTACTGGACCATTTCTAGCGTATAGGTCCGAAATTTGTATATTAAAATGTTTTTTTTGAATAAAAACATTTCTTTTTAAATGTAGAAATTTTTTGTTGATTGTTTATAAAAAGTTTATAACATTTTATATAAAATTTCCTTTAGATCATAAAAATGCATCCAAGCATTTGTTATTCATACCTTGAAGTGATATAATTTGGAAATGAATATTTACTCCTAATTACTTGTTTATGTTTTAATTTTTCATTGAATGTTTTTATATTTTGTGATTATCAAAATGTAAGGATGTGAAAAATATTAATAATATTTTTAGGCATTATTTCTATCAACAATCTCTCCCTTTTTGATGATTACAAAATTTAAACTCATTAAATGTAAAATTATTTTTAAACAAGTATTTAGTGAGTTTTAATTCCATTTCTCCCCTTTTTGTAGAATCAAAAAGGCATCGTCGAGAATTGCTATGAAAATAGACGAAACAACTTGCTCCCCTTGATGTGTGCTCCACCTCATTCGAGGGCACAAGAATCAGGCTATGGTTATACTTGGCTACAAAACGACGTTGTAGAACAATACAAATATTTCTAACATGTAGCTAGTAGAAAAAATATGACAATTGCAAGCAAACATCAAACAGGGGATTAGTCATTATTTTGAGGCAATGTGTGTAAACAACGCACAAGAATACAAGGAAATAAGAGGATAAGTATGTTTAGAAAGCTTATGAATATATATAAAAAAATACTAAATAGCCTAGAAGGATTTTTGAATTGCTTGCGATACAAGGGTTTGACGATTATTTATAGGCATGTCTATGAGATTATATGGTTGTTGATGGGGAGTGTGAGCAGAGAGTGGTTTGTGGAAGGATAGTCTATTTTGAACTTGATGGTGGTGGATGTGGTCGATGAGAAGTATTCAATCAATGTGATACTCTCATCAACACAAGGATTGTTTTTGGTATTTGTAGATGCAAATGGGTAATACCCACTATGAGTTTCAACTTGGACAATGTGAGGGTGTTTGTGGTAGGTTTGGAGAGTATAGTGATGATGGAATGTTGTTTTGTTGTGAGAGAGATTGCATTGCTAAGAGGTTTGATAGGTCTTTGTAGTTTGATTGATGTCATAAATAGGCTTTCTCTATTAGAGATAGAGATGATGTGTGTTGAGTTTGAGTTGTGTTGAGTGTGATTTTCACCCCCTCTTTGAGTGGAAATTGAGTGTGGGTTTCATGTTGGATTAATAGGTGTGAAATGGATGTGAGGATGTGAAACATCCTAGAGGTGATGTAGAAGTTGTCCTTGATGTGAGGATTTGGTAAATGTTTGATTGGGGTGATTGTTTTCTTTAAGATGGTTCTTGATGAGGGAGTGAGTGGTTTTAGTATTGGGAAGATGGAAATTGTGCTACCTTTGATGTGGATGCAAATGTTTGGTTTCTTTCTTCTAATGGGTTTCAAATCATTTTGGTTACCCTTAATGGTTTGGATGTTTATCTGTTGTGATCTCCCGTGTGTTTGTTAGGAGATGTCATTGGTGAGGATGATTGTGATGAAGGTGAATGAGGATGTATTTATAGTGAGGGAAAGGTTCAAATAAGGAAGTATGAGCATTCAAAGGATCAATTCCAATAAATGTTTATGAGTTTAGGGAAACAGTGGCTAAGTCTAGGGGGTGTTTGGTTTATAAATGGGAAGATATGAAATTACTGTGTTCCCGTTATGCCTAGGCCGGTCACCTTAATTAGGGGTCGGTCCCCTATAAAATTAAAGGGGCGCCCTTTTGATTTAAGGGGGGCCGGCCTACTGGCTTTTCCAGATTTTCAAAAAAAATGATGTTTCTCAAAATTTTGTGAGGCGGGTTTTCATTTTATTTTTTTGTTGGGGTTAGTTTGGGGGGGGGAATTTGCTGGGCAAAAGGGGGAGGCGGGTCTAATTTTTTCCCTTTTATTGTTTTATGAGAAAATTTTAAAAGTTAATTTTGCATTTAAACAATTAAAGCATCAACAAGAGTATAATGCCATCGATTGGCATGTGAACATTTAGGATAGAGAAGAAGGCTAAAAACGATATAATGCACAAAGTGTTTACTTAGCAAAGAGGATTAAAAAGATTAAACCAAACCTCTTTGTGCAAGAACTAGTGTCGTGCCTAATGCAAAAAATGTGGAGATAGCGATTATTTCGACACTAATACATGAGGATAAAACTTAAGAAATTAATACAAATCGCTCCTTCGATTTAATTTTGCTCAACCAAGATTGTCAAGAATATATAATTAGATTATATATTTTTGAAAACATGTAAGAGAAATTACGCATTATAAAAAAATGTTTTTAGCATATCTCAACAATATGTGAAAATTAATTTTTCATGTGATCCTAGTTGTGAGAAAGACTTTCTTTAGAAGATAAATGAATTGGGACTATGTGTAATGAGATATGCATTTAGATAGAGGAATTTGTAAAAGATTGCATATAGGTTTTTCCCAATTTTTTTGTGTTTTTGTGCAAAACAGAAGCCTAGACACAGAAAATAAATTATGTTCAGTGGGTGGCCCCCTTAAAGTCTGGCCGGCCCCCTTAAAATTAAGGGGGCCGCCACCTGTTGAGAAATTATTTCTCAGATTTTTGACAAGTTATTAATTTTTAGTGCTGAAAACTTAGTCAATTTGTTCCATCATTCCTAGACCTAAGCGTAAGTAGTTAAATGGTTCACGTTTAAGTGGCTTAGTTAGAATATCGGTATGTTGTATTCCGATGAGACCTTTTTATAAAGGGTTATTCCCTTTTTGAACTTTTTCACGAAGGAAGTGTCTGTGCTGGTCGAAATTTTATGTGTTAGTTCGGAGTGTTAAACAAGATTATTACTCTAAGTATATAGCCACTTTGTTGTCACACCTTATTGGAATATTGTCTAATTAATTGTCCATAGTCTATGAGAGCTTGTTTCATCCATAGTGCTTGTTGACATGCCTTTCCAGCGCTTACGTATTCCGATTCGATTGTGGAGATGGAAAGAGCGGTTTGCTTCTTTGAAAACCAAGATGTTAAACAACATCCCATGAATGTGCAAACACCACTAGTGCTCTTGCGATCAACGTAATCTCCCGCATGATCCGAATCCGCATAAACTATTATTTCTATGCTGAATCCCTTGGGATACCATAATCCCAATGCATAGTGCCTATTAATGTATCGGAAGATACGCTTAACCGATTCTAGGTGAGAGGTTTTAGGATCCTCTTGAAAGCATGAAAAAATGCAAACATAAACATGATATTAGGTGGTTTAATTTATGTTTTTTATATTTATTTTCGTTTTTATTTCATGTTGTTCTTTCATTTAAGTATAATAAACACCTATCAGCCTCTATATCTTGGTATTCATTTGGGACTTACCTTCTTCGTCCCTTGTGAGTTTGGTTTCCGTAGACATAGGGGTTTTCATTGGCTTAGAGTCTTCTAGTTCAAATTTCTTAAGCATTTCCTTAATATTATAACAACCCATAATTTTCATAAATGTAAATATCCATCTATTAAGTTAGATGATGTACAATCTATCAGTTATATATGAACTCACCTTTTTCAGGGAAATTTTTTGCTTTATTACATTACATTACTTACTTTGCCAATATCTCAATGTGCAACATTTCTTGCATAACTAAAGTTAACGGGCTCAGGCAACCTATCTATGGCAATCCTATCTTCATATATGTCAAGCAATCATCATAATATATCAAGTCAATATCATAATATCATTTTTACAAAGTACATTATTCCTATAATGTACCATTCGCAACGTTATATCAAAACGGGCTTTAAACCATTATCGGATGCCTCTAAACCCTAATTCCATGAAGGATTAACATCTAAAGTGAATGCACAAGCTACTAAAGCATATGTACAAGCAATATAACATCTCATTTGAAATATAAAATCTCTTCAAGTCAAAGTACAAGTCTCTAAAAGCTCAATGTACAAGTCATTAAGCATGATCTCCAAAATAGTCGTTTTACCTCCGTTTTCATTCTAATTTCTTCACCATCACTTGTGTGCAAGCTAATACACTCATTATACAATGTATAAACCCTAAATATTCTATTCATAAACTTTCATACATCTTTTTGTACTCAAAACCCTAATTCAAAACCCTAAACCCTAAAACCGAGCTAGTTTCTAAACCATGACTCGTTTCTTCGTTTTTATCCATTGTAAACCTAAACCAATACTTAAATAAGTTATAATAACATAAATTACAACATTATCAATCACTTTCCATCATCATTTCACCATATTAACAACAATGTACAAGAAACAAAGCTAGAAAACCCTAATTGTGCCCTAATTGTGATTTTGACCCGTTTACTCATTTTCTACCCATTTTAACCCAAACCACCTATCAACTTTTGATTATAATCCTTAATATAAGTCTTAGGATCAGTAACCTATCATTCCTAATCAAATGTACATGAATTACAAGCTAGAAAACTCAACCCGAACCCTTATGAACCCTAAATGAACCCGAAATACAAACCCTTGCAAAATGACCCATTTTAACTATTTTTCTTGCAATCAAGCACCTTGATGATGCACCTACTTGAAGTGAAAGCTGCTTACAAGGACCCCTCTCAAATATCTACTCCATTCTTGGTCTTGAAATGAGCCACATCACCCCTTTCTCTTTCTTCTTAGCCGCGGCATACAAGGACCAAGACAACACATCAAAGCTAGTTTCTAGCCCTAGAAACTCATCCTATAGACCCTCCTCATCACCCTCTAGACCTCCCACATGTCCTAACCAGATCCCATAACTTACCTTGGCCTTTAAGGGTCATTCACCTATAAATAGAACTCTAAACACTTCATTTTTCTTCATCCCCCACTTCCTCCTCTATAACCCTTACATAGAAGCAATCCTTTGCTCTAATAGATCCTAAGTGATCTTAAGAAGGCTCAAGTACAGAAAGGAAGCAAAAGAAACCAAGAAACGAAGCCCGGGAGTCGTTATTCTAGGCGTACGAAGCTAAAAGTCCCGATTCCGACCCGTTTCTAAGCTATAAGCTCAAGACCAGGTTCTCTAAGCTTATATTATGTATTCATACCTTTATAATGTTCATATGATCATGCTAAAATCATAATATAAAGCTTTGAACTCAAAAACCTATGTGTTATACCTTTTTGATCCAAAACCGTACACCCGAAACCCTAATTTCATGTTTTTACTTAATCTATAAGCTAAGCTTGTAAACTATTGTTATAATCTATCCCAATAAGCTTAACTAACATTAAAATAAGTGCTTTGATAAGTCATGAAAGAATTTGAGCTTAAAACCCACGCGTTTTCATTTTAAAACCCTAATATGACCCGTTTTACTTCCTAGCTTAACGAATCGTTAATTTAAACTTGCGTTGTGTTAAATCTTCATATTTTAGTCTATTATAACTTATAAATGTCTATTGAAATGTTAAAATAAGCTTGCATGGCAATTTGGACATGTTTTGTAAAAATTATCCATGCAAGGGGTATATATCGTAACTTTCAGAAACTTATAACTAAAAGGACTAAAAGTGTCATTTTATCAAAGTTATAACTACAAGGGTCTATTATGTCACTTTTTAAAGTACAAGGTTTACTTGGTATATCTTTTAAACTTGAGGGACCAAAGTCGTAAAAGTGCAAACTCCAAGGGTATATTCTGCCACTTTTCAAACTCAAGGGTCTAAAATGTAACATTTTGAAAAAGTATAAAAACACATTCAAAACATTACAAGACATAACTTTAATTAACGCTTGACGTGCTTAACATTTCCAGATATTGAATAAAATGCTTAAAACTGCTTATGTTATAACTATTATATCATTCATCATCGATGTGCTTTCAAAAATCATGTCCCGGATTCATATCATACCACAATACTAGGGAGCTTCATATTAAGGAGTTTCATCTTGGTATTACGTTCTGACTGAGTTGTTGGGTTTACGATTTAAAGTGCCCTAGCTCCTCAAACGTTTACTGAATGACTTCTGAATTATGATGGCCCGAACGGTGTTATGATAATTTTAATATCAAAACCGACATCATGTAACGCCTAAGCACCTCTAAAAGTACGTGACGACACTTAGGTACTATAAAAATGTAATCAATTACGTAAAAATAGTATAAGTGTTTATGATTTATGTTCCGAGATAAGTATTCCTTTGCACAAAAGCTTAAGCTTAATTATTAATCTCATTAGTTTACTTATAACCCTAGGAAATATTATTAATATTATTCATTTTAAATCAAACTTTATATTAGTGGGCTTAGTCTAATATTTAATGGATCACTTTTCTATAGTTTATGGGCTCAAATAAATTCTATCTTATGCTATTATTGTTGGGCCCATAACTCTTAAGCCCATAATAGGTATTGAACCTGAGACTTCACATTGAATGATCTTTGTTTCTAGTTTTAAAAAAGTCCAGGTAACATTCTAATTATTTACCAGTTGACGTGAAAGTTATTTTAGTGACCTTGACACACTTTAAATTTGTAGTAACGTTAATTTTGACTTGTACCGATTTTCCCATAAAATCCAAATCTACAAAGGCTATTAATATGAGGTTTTCACCCCTGGAATGACATTTGAGTCTAGTTTCCATAATGAAAATCCTCATCCTCTAATTATTTACCAATTTTATAACTAGCCATTTTAGTTCATGACTATCAAAACAGAGTTGTTACAAAATGAAAACCGTTTACGAAAATGTCTATAAATCCCAAACCATGATAGCTATCAACATGAGGCCAATTGGAGGTGTTAGCCTAGGATGTATAATACTGACCCATGATTTAAAATACCAAACCCTAGTGAAAATATCTAGTGTTTTACCCGTTTTCCAAACAAATGTCCAGATTTGACCTATTTCCGTATTTTGACCATAATTTCCTCATCCGGAGGAATTGGTTGACCATCCAATTGTCACAACTAGCTAAGGACATCTTCTAACAAATCATTCAACTTTACAGAAGGCAAGACTAAAAATCATTCGTACTATGACCACTTGGCTACTGACTGTAAAACAGTCCCCATATATCTACCGATATAAATCCATAAAAACTTTAAGTTCTACTCTACCGTAAAGTCTAATATAAGAGTTTATCGAATATAGCATATTAGAGAGAGTACATAACAACATCTCACTAATTCAAAAGGGGGATCTCACTTCATATCATATTACTTGAGACTATACTCAAATAGAGGAACTGAATATGCAAAAAACAGTCTAACAAGATGAATAATGAGAAATTTCCAAGTTGAATACAAGTTGTCTAAACAGTCTTCACATGAAGGGGTAAATGTTGTGACTGCATGATCAAGCTTGTTAAAAGATATTCTTGCATACCGTCCAAAACATTTGACAATCAGCATTGCAGGACTTAGATCCTTGAACAACCCGACGAATCGTCATGCAAATTGATAAGTACCAGTATTATGCGTATCTGCAACAACATCCACTTTGCTCGTCGTTCAATCAGCAAATGAACTTCACCTACCTCCTCACATTGCGAAACCCTTATTAAATCATCTACAAACAAATATCCTCATCCACTTCTCCTAAAACAGACACTTTTCACACATCAAAAATATGGACAATATCAACCAATCAGACTTACTCATCTACATCATAAACCATTCAAATACCACAAGTCAATCATTCACTGCCATAAATCCACCATCACACTACATAATCAGACTCAAAAAGAATCAGCTGAAACCTCAACTATTCCACAAAAGTAAGGTCCACAAGTTTCTATACAGACAAGACTCCTCTAGCTCCTGACACAACCAATAGCGTACACTGATTATCCGCCATTTATTATGCGTGGACTTACGTTTCACGAGCGCTGTTTCCTAGAAGAGGTTTTCTACTCCCGAATACGAGGGCCTCTCTCAACTAAAGCCATGGCTTACTCTAACATTTGTAGCTCTCATCCTGGTTTCCATATCCTCCACCACCACTATTCACAACCAACGCTTCCTCTAACCGAAAACCAAGCTCACACTACTTCAACAACCAACATGGTTAACAGATGCCTACAAGTCATCAGAGGATAAGGCCACTAGCTTAGCAAAATTATTCTGGTACTCTCTTATCACCATTAATAATAGCCAACTTCAGCTTACAAGAAATACTGCTGATGGAAATCCAACAAGGTTATGTGTTTAATGCTACAACTGTCAAGGTGGAAAGATATCAAGGGGTAGGCAATGCACTCAGCCGTTCGACCAAAATGGAACTGCAGCAGTGGCGTATATAATTTAGAGACAAGCAATGTTAGCGCAGAAGCTTCCATGGAAAGACGTAAACAAAAAATAATATGTGATAGATGGAACAACTTCGCATGATTCTTGCAGATCATCCAAGATTCTCCGGCGCAATCAAGCTCGACAAGTCCATTATCCTCAACAATGCACTTTGGCATACTGAGGATCTATGATTAACTTATGATTCCTGAACTGATACAGATCTCCTACACATAGACACAACGTGGTTCTTCTTATGCGTAGCCACAACCATTATCCAACCTATGGTTCTGATGTTCTCACACAAGATGTACCTAATTCTCGACAACCTGTCTGCAAAAACAAAATGAAACAACAAATATGGACTAATCAAAAGTGTGCAGTGTCAGGGCATATCTGAACAATCTCATTAAGATTTTTCTCTACAGCATATAATGCGAATAGGCTAGCTGATACATAAATCATTCCACTACCTGCTCACAATATTCCTCAAGAATACACAAACAAGCACACATTTACATACCTAAATTTAGCAGGGTCACAACAAGATTAATGATTTTTAGTCTGGGTATCTGAATAAATAGTCCGAAACAAATGATTAATCATCGTAAAATAATTGAGGAAAGAGGCTACAGTACAAGAAGCCAGAATACATAAGATACAATAACCGTCAAGACCGCATGGAGTTACTATAAGCAAGGGTCAAAACTTTGAACAACTTCTTAATATTATTCTCTAAGTAGTCCAGAACAATAATAGAATTAAATTCCTCAACATGGAATATGTCTATGATAGAGAAAACAAAGCACTTAAAGAACAAATAACTCACTTGGGCAAAATCTTTGCTCTTAAACAAATCACAAGAAGCGAGGAGAATCCTTTCATTTTCAACACCGACTTTACAGTTCTTCCAAAAAACGACGAATACCGAAAGAAAGACAGAAAAATGAAATATATGGAAAATGAAATTGATACTTGGAAAACACAGTAGACATTAATGCTACTCAACAACTTGATATAATTGCGTTTATATAAAGTTAGGGTCCAATCTCCAATCAAACAACTGCACATGGATAACATAAGCACCTGTCACAGCGTTTTATATAAATACGCGAACACCAAACAAGATCCTAGTTTATACAAAACTCGCTTTTGTCCTAGAAGAAAGAGCTATTCCCACCGGGTAACACCAACCTTGTATGATCGCGGTCTTTTTGTTATGTCTCTAAAACAAACATGTGTGCTTATTTGTCCTGTGATAAGACGGAGATGAAGAGAAACATTGATTTTAGGAACGTATCGAGAGTCAAATCCAAAATAAGTCTGATAAGCAAAAAAGACCAAAGATTATTGCAAAGCAAATTTTCTCACATAAACCAAAGTGCGATCTATGATAATAAGATTAAATAGAATTATCTAAGAGAGAGGTTGTTTAAAACATCTTTTTTACTCCATAACAAATTGAATCAACTAACATGCCCCAGGCTTATCTACGCGTTGCTCTGAAAACTAGCCCAACAATACCCACTCACATTCGAACCACTCATTCCACCCTCCACGACCTTATTTCACATGAGAGGTTCGCGATCAAGTATCACAAATATAAAGTACAACACCACATATACAGTTCTAACTAGCTATTCTAGCATATATAGCGACATGCAAAGCGAGCTGCCACAACTTTGCAAACACACAGCTGTTACTCTCCACATCCGCATCACTCCCTAACACATCGTGATACACACGCAACAGCTCTACGGCGAGCGAACAAACCACACAACTAAGTTACTACACTTCACAATTACCACTCGCTTACTTTGAACAACGAGTCCAAATGAGATTGTGTGAGCACGCGCTCGCGCGCGGAGAGAGCTAACTATAATATACTACACACATCTCGTCAACTCACTATCAGACTCAACTCTAAAATCCGACAAGAGATACGGCCATCTATTAGGGCAGTCTCGCATATAACACTAGTAGTTCTGCTTCATCTGCAAATACGATTGTTTCTGCGCGAGGAGTACAATGCCAGACAGTAGACATCAATCAAACGAGTGTACACATCAATACAGAGACGCGCAGAAGAGTACATTATGGTAATTATGTGATATCAATACCTTACTACACTATGATTCTAAGTGGATGAGTGAGTGTCCTAGGTTTGAGTAAGCCAGATCTGATATTGTGATATGATAGTACAACAAATGTGACTGAGAGAGCACAACTATGGTGAAGCGACAACAAGAAACACAACACTGATGCCAAGAATATTATATCTCTACTTTATCTCTACTTATCACTCTGCTCTAGCTGCATGAATAGGCTCGTATCTAATGTCTACATCGATCATTCGTGGATCTAGAGTGAAGACGATAAAGAACAGAATTTGACTCAACAGAGTACTGGTTGACTATTCAGGTCACGCATCAATTAGAGATAAGAGACACACGAGGCATGACTCGAACCTTGGCTACATACGAGAAAACATTATGTATAGATTCCTATTATAAGAGTTGTGCGCGAGCGTCTGCTTTGCTATGTATGTTAGTGCAAGAGATCAAGTGATAGGGTATACACGCAACTACTAGAGTCTTTACTAACAAAGTACTCTACACATATCTACTATATCGTGTCTGTATCTTTAACATGTGTAATAGCAACATTGCTAAACATAGTCTAGCAGTGGTTTCTTTAAAAGTTATAGAGTTCATGAGGAGCTAGAGCGAGAGGGTACATTCTCCTGATACCAAATTATTTACAACACATCTCACTAGAGTCTCTTTCACTTCACACACGTATATTATTCCATCTTAAACGGGTTATCTCAGACATCGGAGCAAGGCGAAGTTGAGTTCAGACACAATATCTCTTAGCTAGGTATGGCGTACTTATTCTACCTTTTGCGTTGAGGAACTAGTCTTGACAGCACAATCAAATCTTTCATAACAACTTCACGTACGGTTAGAGACGGAGAATGATTTAGTATGAGGAACGTATCTACTCGCAATTATTTAGAGTCATCGCAGCGAGCATGCTGAGACTTACTGATATTCAGCACTCTTTCGCGGACACACAACTCATATCTCATTTAATAGTATACCACAGTTCATATGCGTCTGAGTCGTATGAGAATGGTCGTTATTCCACACTTCGAGTGAGTTCACAAATACTTACTTATGTTTGTTAATTTGTGGATTATTCGTGGGCAGCATCAAACATTATAGGTAGGCTATGGACAGGGCAAATAGAGCTTAGTTCTCTGATTCAACACGCGGTTTGATCATTTCTGATCTACTACAGCAACTCACAGATAGAGAGTATAGTGCTACGATGTGCTCCACTCTGATGACATGCATATGATGAACGTCTATACTCGAGTTGACAGCGTATTAGCATCACATTTTGGTGGATACTTTGATCATCATGTTTATCTTTTAGCGATGGAGACTGAACAAGCTGAGCTAGGAGTTAGGGAGAATATACTCTAGTCTGATAATGTTATGGTGGTTGTTATCTTGATGCAACAATATTTCCAATTGATGAGTATCTTGTGGAGTGTTCAAGGTTGCTTGAGTGTCACTCCTATATAACGGAGGACTTTTTGAGACCTACTTAGGTAAGCTGTTAGAAGTGTCTATCTCTGTGAAGGATTTTCGTCACTAGGGAGTATCATATTAGAGGACGTGCGATTTAGATTTATGTCACAATATACTCCTTTCAGTCATTAGGATGTCGGTCACAGTAGGTAGCTGATGAGATGGAGGGGGGACTGAAGTAGGGGTGACGGGTAGGACTCAATCTGAACGCACAGGGCAGCTTACAGTGCGAGGGATACTGAGGGGTGGTGATCACTTTCGTTATTGTTTCAGTGCTTATCATGAGCGATTCTTGTACGGAGCGTATTAATGTGGAAGAGGAGCACATATTATACTAAGCTTGAGATTGGAGTTCGAGCACAGGGGAGCGGGACTTTTGTATGGACACAGCTATATATGACATCTACATCTCTTGAGGGCACACTTTTTAATAGACAAGAGGGCAGTTCTGGGGGACACATGTTTTGTGCGATAGTGAGTTATCAACAGTAGAGCACGATGTGGGTGAAGTGTGTACTAGTCACTGAAGGTGTTCAATGATTCGATTCGAATACATCTTAGAGGAGGACGCAAAGTGGTGATTTGGGTATACATTTAGTTATAACACTGTTGAACTTAATTGGGACAGATCAGTCGAATACAGGTCTTAGTGACTCTACGCACCTATCTATGTGGTGTGTGTAGAGAAGTTGTAAACATCATGGTGCAAAATCTCGAAGACACGATTAGGCTATCATGTTGGGGAGAGATTGTGAGGGTAGGGGCACGTGATTCTATCTAACACAATATGCGTATGAATATAATATATGGCGATGCATGAGAGGGGTGAGTCTATGAATAGTCTTGGACAAGACTTCATGTCTATATGGGTGATATGTATTGGAGTGATACAGTTATCCAGTAAGGGGGAGACTTGGCGAGTGAGATATCTTTGCTTGATGTACTATGGAGGATATGACGGTCCTCATGTAGATGAGGAGTGTGGCATTTACTTAAGTGACGGTCTAGGACGTGGGTAGGGTTCTATTTTGTACTGTTTGTTTTGAGGTTCTGCGACTGATAGTCTATAGACAATCGTGGGGATCTAAACTTCTATCTTTTAACACAGATGTTCTATACATATGATGTGAAACGTGGTATCAGGAGCAGTATAGGTGAGGAGACTTATAGGGATTTAAGTGATGGGGATGTGATGAGAGATGTATTGAGCGTTAATGGAGCACCATAGGTCTCTTTGGATGAGGGTTGAGATTGTCAGAACGTACAACAGCGCAATGTTGATTCTGCTTGGATTTGGATAGGGTGTGTTTAGTCTCTATGGGTGGTTTTTAGAGACGTTGTCTTTGGAGAGGGGCATGAGGGGATGGTTGTTACAGTCGAAGCTGTAGTGTGGTGTTGATTAGGGTGACAATTCTACATGAGGTGATCATCTCTTGATCTTACAACAGTTATCGTATCTTCACCAACGGTTGTTTACCGGAGTCAGATAGAATGTTAGACACTTCTTGGACGTTTAGAAACACAGTAACGGGGTACACAGTTGGGATACATGAGTACGGAGAGGTTTATTGGCCTTGGGTGTTAGGTGTTTGGAGCTTTAGGTCATAGGTAGTCTGTTTAAATCTTTGCTATCGTGGTCTCAGTTCAATATTGATAGGATAGTTGCGAGATAGTGAGAGGAAGTTTAAGGTCGGGGCACGGCAGCAGAGGAGAGTTTAGATCTGATAGCGAGAGACGACGTATATCAGTCTAGGGACAGTGGAAACACAAATTAAGACACACAGTGGGTACAGGTTAGTGACTAAGGTTAGGTGTATGGATAGGAGTAGTTGACACAAACAGATCACTGACAGCTTTTGTTTATCTCCTGTAGAAGTAGAGAGTGGTTAAAACACACATCTATCAGTCTTTGAGTGACATCACACTTTTAAAGGATAGTTGGATGGGTCTTGAGTTTGAGAACACAAAGCGGTGAAGTCTAGGAGGACACGGTTTTCTTACAAGTAAGCAGATATCTTCAAGTCACATTTTGAGAGTGAGGGACACCGCAATAACTGGATTATGAGACGGGAATGCGGCTGCAGGAACACAAAGACACAGGTCACACAGATATCACCTGTATATCTTGGGGAAGACAGACGTATGGGTATGTAGGTGTCTACAGAGGGAGATTGAGGACACGATGGTGGGTCTGACTCTCATGGAAGTCTAGGGAGGTCTAACTGTCAGTAGAGATGACATATCGCTAATGTTTTTCAACTTGAGGAGACAATTAACTGAGGAGAGTGCAGTGAGGGTCTATACTCAGGATGACAGGAGTTGTGTCATGAAGTTTTTAATGATATTTAGTTGGGTTGAATAGTGTGGGAAGGGTGGAGGTTTTTAGTGGTAATAAGTTTTTTAGTTGTGGGAAAATGAGAAGAAGATTAGTAGGTGATTGAATGTAGGTTGATTTAAAGGTTGTGGGGTGATAAATAATGAGAAGATGGGTTTAGAAGATAAAATAAGATATGTGGGGTTTGTGTTTTTTGGATGGTTGTGGTATGAGGTTTATTAAGGTTGGTTATTTGTGTTGTTTGGGGGTTGGTATGATGGTTAGAGAGGGGGGATAAGTGAGGTGTTTAGGGTGGTTGGGTAGGTTGGTGTGTTGGTTATGTAGTTGGGTTTAGGGTAGGGTTAGTTTGTAAGTTTGATTTTTTGAAGGTAGTTGTGATTTAGGGGATTTTGTTGATGTGTGGGGATTTTGTTTTGTTGGGAGGAAGGGAGGTAGTGTGTTTGTATTTAGGGTTGTTTTATGGGTGTTTGAATTGATAGTATAATTTATGTTATTGTGGTGAGGGTTGTGGGATAGTAAGGAGATTTTTATTATTTATATTTTGTGGGTTAGAGGTGAATAATGTATTGGGGGTTGTTTGTTTTTTAGGAGGGGATTAGATGTGTAGGGTGGTATGGTTGTTGGATTTGTTGTGTTGGGATTGAAAGGGGAGGTGAGTGGGTGGGAGTTAGTTGAAGAGGTGGATGATGATGGTAGTAAGTTGGGATGATGTTGAGAAGGGAGATGGTTGATGAATATTAAAATTAGGAGGTTTGGAATTTTGTTATGGGGAGAGGGTTGATGGGGTTATGATAAGGGGAGGGGTTGTGGTATGGAATTTTAGGTGTTGGCAGTAGTTATAGTTGTGTGAGTTTGGTGTGTTGGAAGATATTAAGGGTAGTATTAGATAGATCTAATGACTGAAATGGTGATTGAATTAAAGGAATAGATTGGTTTTGGGATTGTGAATATGTAGGTTTGGATATTGAGGATTAATAGGGCATGTGAGTGGTATAAAATGAGTAATAAAGAACTAATGGTTAGAAGTAGCAATTAAGGGTAACGATAAAGATGCGTTTAGCGATCACCTTTCTACGTCAATGAACGAAAGGGGCAGTTAGCCTCAGTCGCATGGTTGTGAGCGACGGAATCAGTATTTTCTCGAGCCACTGTGCGAAGAAAATCTAAAGTATCTTATGCTACTCCAGGTACTTTAATCGGGATGCACTGTCTTGGGGTTGTTAAGATGGTTGGGGGGGGGGGGGGGGGGGGGGGGGGGGGGGGGGGGGGGGGGGGGGGGGGGGGGGGGGGGGGGGGGGGGGGGGGGGGGGGGGGGGAGGGGGGGGGGGGGGGGGGGGGGGGGGGGGGGGGGGGGGGGGGGGGGGGGGGGGGGGGGGGGGGGGGGGGGGGGGGGGGGGTAAGATTAATTTGTTGTGTGATTAATTGAATATCACCTTGGACCGTAGTAAAAAGACTCTTAACCGATAATAGTTCCCCTCGAACTGAAGTAAGAAAAATGGAAGACGAATTTTACAACTTGGTTGTGAAAGGAAATGATCTTAAGACTTACATTGGAGATTTCAATCCAATAATTAAGCCGTCTTAAGCCCAAACACGTTTACCACAAATGCCGAGAAACTCGTGGAAGTCTTCATCAATGGATTACCTAGAAGTATTGAAGGAAATGTTACTGCCTCGAAGCCTCAAACTTTGGAGGAAGCCATCAACATAGCCCAGAGGTTAATGGATCAGATAATAAAGCATGATTCTGTGCAAGAAGCTAATGACCATAAACGAAAGCTTGAGGATAAGGGAAACATCATCAACAACAACTATCAGAATAACTATAACAATAACAACCGTAACAATGATCACCACCAGCAGCAGAATAGGAAGCAAGAAACCATCAGGACTTATACTGCCACCAATAGGTATACCTAGAAATCTACCTTATTGTGAAAATGCACCCGTACATCACATGGTCCTTATACTTCAATTCGGACTTGCAACAAGATAGGACATCTAACCAAGAACTGCAGAAACAAAAGATCAACTACTAGAACTAATCTACAAACGGTATCCGTAACTTGTAATGCCTGTGGAAAGAAAGGACATTATGCGAATCAGTGCTCGAAAGCAAACAACAGGTCTACAGGAAAGCATACTTAGAGCCAATTGCTTTGTTCACTTTAGATTTCTACCTAAAACAACTCCGAGGATATTCAACTCTCAACAAATCTGCTGCAATATAAACCCCCAATCATCAATCCATGTCGTCTGTACTTATCCTACTACAAGATACTTAGCAAAAGTACAACTCTTTTCATATGTAAGTTCGTAATGTAAAGCTATCTACTTGAAATATAAAGTGATGATGTCAGTTACAAACTTTGTTATCTGATGATAACAAAACACGACATATTTGTCAAATCCATTTAATTCTATTATGATCAAACTCTGAAATACTTTCCTCTACCTTTGGCAACAAAATTACATCCTCGATTATATGGGGTCATACAATCAACATCTCAATATTATCTAACCATTCATGATCATAGAAAGATCTAATTTTCTACACCATTAACCATATGGTTTTTTTATGCTTAGGTAAACGATATTAGATCAATCTTATTGAAATGAAATAGGTTCACTTCTTATTTGAATAAGGAAATTAAAAATCTCCGAACTAGTGACTTTTAAAATTCTCATTACAAGAAAGTTGGACGGCTTCTTTTTTGTAAGTGACAAATTATAAAAAAGTAGCTTAAAGTATATAACATACGTACAAACAAGTTTCTTTTTAATAATCCGTTTGTACAAACAATTCCTTAATCATTATAATTATTTACATCAATCATCTTTCATTCCTTCAAAATCTGTATCTCACGTGATTAGCAACTCTCTTACAAATTCATAATCATTCTTTGACATCACTCATGATCTCCGTATTCTAAAAACTCTCTGTTATATTTTGCAACGTAATAACAAGGAAACACACAAGAATCTATGCAATGTCAAATGATTTCAATACCATTAGGTATGAAAATTTTAACAAAGACTTGTGATAGCATTCTTATTCGATGTTGACTTTTAAAGGTTAATGAATAACGATTCCTTACGATCTGAATGGCGCAAAGTATTTCATCCACCCAGGTTCTATCAGGATCTGAAGAAATTCTATTGGCTATCATCAAGAGGTGTAGTCTTGAAAATAAGTAGACGTGTGAAAGGAGGTAATTATAATTATGGTGTACAACATAATTATAAATGCATCACACACGTGGACTTGTGACCTTGATTAACCTAACATAAAAATCGAATTCATACCCAGTACCTACATCTATTCACTATAACTTTTAATTAAATCTCGGGACGAGATTTCTGTAAGGGGTGGAGACTATAACAACCCACAATTTTCATAAATGTAAATATCCATCTATTAAGTTAGATGATGTACAATCTATTAGTTATATATGAACTCACCTTTTTCAGGGAAATTTTTCGCTTTATTACCTTTACATTCCTTACGGTTGCCAAATCGTCAATATTGCCAACATTTCTTGCATACTAAAGTTTACGGGCTCAAGAGCAACCTACATAATGACAACCCTATCTTCATATATGGTCAAGACAATCATCCATAAAAAACAATTCAATATCATAATATCATTTTTATACAAAGACTTTATTCTAAATGTACCATGTCCGCATGTTATATCAAAACGGGCTTTAAACCATTATCGGATGCCTCTAAACCCTAATTCCATGAAGGATTAACATCTAAAGTGAATGCACAAGCTACTAAAGCATATGTACAAGCAATATAACATCTCATTTGAAATATAAAATCTCTTCAAGTCAAAGTACAAGTCTCTAAAAGCTCAATGTACAAATCATGAAGCATGAACTCCAAAATAGCCGTTTTACCTCCGTTTTCATTCTAATTTCTTCACCATCACTTATGTACAAGCTACTACACTCAATATACAATGTGTAAACCCTAATTATTCTATTCATAAACTTTCATACATCTTTTTGTACTCAAAACCCTAATTCAAAACCCTAAACCCTAAAACCGAGCTAGTTTCTAAACCATGACTCGTTTCTTCGTTTTTATCCATTGTAAACCTAGACCAATACTTAAATAAGTATAAATTAAAAAATTAACAACATTCTCAATCACTTTCCATCATCATTTCACCATAGTAACAACAATGTACAAGAAACAAAGCTAGAAAACCCTAATTGTGACCTAATTGTGATTTTGACCCGTTTACTCATTTTCTACCCATTTTAACCCAAACCACCTATCAACTTTTGATTATAATCCTTAATATAAGTCTTAGGATCAGTAACCTATCATTCCTAATCAAATGTACATGAATTACAAGCTAGAAAACTCAAAAGCACCGCCTTATGAACCCTAAACGAACCGAATACAAACCCTGCAAAATGACCCATATTAACTATTTTTCTTGCCAATCAAGCAACCTTGATTGAATGCACCTACTTGAAGTGCAAGATGCTTACAAGCACCTCCCCTAAATATCTAATCCATTTCTTGGTATAAAAATGAGCCACATCACCTCTTTTCTTCTTTCTTTAGCCACGGCATCACATGGGCAAAACAACTCACCAAAGCTAGTTTCTAGCTTGACCAACACATCTAATAGACCCTCCTCATCACCCTCTATACCTCCCACATGTCCTAACCAGATCCCATAACTTACCTTGTCCTTTAAGGGTCATTCACCTATAAATAGAACTATAAACACTTCATTTTTCTTCATCCCCCACTTCCTCCTCTATAACCCTTACATAGAAGCAATCCTTTGCTCTAATAGATCCTAAGTGATCTTAAGAAGGCTCAAGTACAGAAAGGAAGCAAAAGAAACCAAGAAACGAAGCCCGGGAGTCGTTATTCTAGGCGTACGAAGCTAAAAGTCCCGATTCTGACCCGTTTCTAAGCTATAAGCTCAAGACCAGGTTGCGTGACGTGGTTGTTTACTATCATTTGCTATATCAACCTTCCCTGTTAAGATTGTGATAAGGTCGTGAGCTTTCATTTCAGAATAATTATTACATCTACCTATCAGGTGAGTTCATAGCCTCGCATTTCAATATTTCAAATGTTTTATAAACCCGCGAGGGGGATACATGCTATAAACATGAATGCAATTATTTCTGTATGCTATTTCAATTTACTATTTCCTAAAGTAAACATGCATTGCCTTTAGTCCCCATAATCAGAAGAACCGTAATTACTCCCGAGTTAAAGCACGAATGAGGTGATTAAATCTATTTGGGCTGTCTCCCCTTGTGTACCCATTACGTATAACCAATTGACGAAACATCAATATAAATCACGCTGGGTATTTTGGCAAAGGTACCCGCAGGGGCTATAACGTATCACATAGCCCCTAAGGCTTTTCGGATCTGAGCTAATGGCAATAATAAATATGTTTTTAATACTAGGTGTATATCAACGTAACCCAAATATCGCATTTGCATTCAAATTATATTACTTAAACCTATGGATTCACTCAACCTTTATGTTGACTTTTAGCATGTTTATCTTAGGTTATTGAGCAATATACGGCACGGAGTGGCATGGACATGAAGATGGCTAAAACTTGTTATCATTCACATTGTATGTAACTAGATTTTGGGACCTGCCTTTTGTAAAACTCTGATATTGAAATGATGATAACGTATCTTTTGACCAAACGCTCTTTGGTCGTTTTCTAGGATTATGATTGTTGGTTTCCATGAAAGTAATAACCCAGATTAGCATTTCGCGCTTATATTGTAAAAATGGAGGTGTTACAGTTTATTTCGTTGAAGGCTTGGGGCACAACCAGTTCTTAGTTGTTCAATTTTGTGATTCAGATCTAGAGGTTACTTTCAGAAGGAATACCTGTTTCGTCTGAAATCTAGAAGGAGTTGATTTGTTGAAAGTAAATCGTACAACAAACCTTTACACCATCAATCTCCATGAAATGGCCTCTGCATCTCCAATTTGCCTCATGGCTCGTGCTACTTCTACCAAGTCGTGGTTATGGCATCAACGTTTATCCCACCTCAATTTCGATACCATAAATGACCTTGCAAAAAATGATCTCGTCACCGGTCTTCCAAAATTCAAATATCATAAAGAACATCTTTGTCCCTCATGTGAGCAAGGAAAAAGCAAAAAAGGCCTCTCACCCACCCAAACCAGTACCAAATTCTAAGCAGAGGTTACACCTTCTCCATATGGACTTGTGTGGCCCAATGAGAGTTGAAAGCATAAACGAGAAGCGATACGTTCTGGTGATTGTAGACGATTACTCTTGTTATACTTGGGTACACTTTCTCAGATTAAAAGATGAAGCACCAGAGGAGATTAAAACCTTTCTGAAAAAATTATTGTCCTTTTACAAGCTCTAGTCATTATTGTAAGAACCGAAAATGGCACATAATTCAAGAATCAGGTGCTTAAAGAATACTTTGATAGTGTTGGCATCTCTCACCAAGCGTCTTCTGTCATAACACCTCAACAAAATGGAGTCGTGGAACGCAAAAACCGAACGTTATTAGAGGCTACTAGAACAATGTTGATTTTTATTTGTGCTCCGTTATTCTTATGGGCTGAAGCAATTGCCACTGCGTGCTACACTCAAAACTGTTTCATCATTCACTGACGATTTAGAAAAACACCATATGAGCTTATTAGCAACAGAAAACCGATATCTCCTTTCTTCATGTATTTGGGGCTCTCTGTTATCCCAAGAACGACCGTGAGGATATTGGGAAGCTTGGTGCGAAGGGTGATATAGGCTTTTTCATTGGTTATTCTGCTACTTCTTGTGCTTATAGAGTTTACATCTGATGGACAAAGAAAATCATGGAGACGATGAACGTTACATTTGATGAGATTTCAGGTATGGCTTTTGAACAACGCAGTTCAAAACTCAGGCTTCAAAGCATAAATTCTGGACAAATCAGTTCAGGACTCGATCTTACCTATGCTCTGTCAACAATAACATCTCAAAAACCAACTGAACGTGAATTGAATCTCTTGTTTTAAGCTATGTATGATGATTATATTGGTGGTCAACCGTCAGCTGCTACAAGAACTGCTCCGGGTGCTCAAGCACCTCAAGTTCTTCAGACTCCGACGGCATCTACAACAACAGCAGACACCGCACCAACACCAACAAATTCATCTCCACAAGCTACAGTCATTCCGAACACTTCACAGGATGTTGACGAGCTCGAACCAGAACAATAACATGTTCGGCAACAAGATGATCAAGCTCAACTTCAAACTGAAATAGTTGCTAATGATGTTTCGAATGCTATGCTCGATGGTAATACGTTTGTAAATCCATTTGCTCCACCAACCACAAGTGCTGCTGAATCATCATCTTCACAATATGTGGATCTGTCAAACATGCATACATTTTATCAACCCTGTTGCCCTCATGAATATCAATGGACTAAGGATTACCCTCTGGAACAAGTGATAGGAGAACCCTCACGACCAGTTTTGACAAGAAACCAGTTACGAACAGATGGCGACATGTGCATCTATGCCCTGATTGTGAGCACTATAGAACCAAGAAATGTCAAAGAGGCTATGACCGACCCTGCATGGATTGACTCAATGCAAGAAGAGCTTCTCCAATTCAAAAGGCTTGATGTATGGGTGTTAGTTCCTGCTCCAGATAACATAAAACCCTTTACCTTGAAATGGTTATTCAAAAACAAGCTTGATAAAGAGAACACAGTCATTAGAAACAAGAATCGTCTGGTTGTGAGAGGGTACCATCAAGAGGAAGGAATATTGTTGATAGAAATAATGCCTAAAAACGTTATTAATATTTTTTGATCTCACTACGTTTTGATAATCACAAAATTGAAAAACGCTCAATGTAAAATTGAACGTAAACAAGTAATTAGTAGCAAATTTTCATTTTGAAAATTTAATCTTTAAAGGTATGAAATTAATTGCTTAATGCATTTTATGGATCCAAATGGAGTTTTTATTCAAACTCATATTTTTTATATAAATTTTACAAAAAGTTTTATAATTTTTTACAAAACACTTTCTACATTTCGAAGAAATGTTTTATTCAAAATAAATATTTTGAATTCAAATTTTCTACCTAAAACGGCTAGAAATGTTCCAGAAAACACCTCCCCTAGAAAAGACAAAAAAGGGAGCGTCTTAGCCTGGGCGGCCCCCTTAAATACAAGGGCGGCCCCTTTAGTGATAAGGGGGTCGGACATATTGCTAAGGGGGCTGGCCAGACAAAAACGTTCCCTAGCTTGTCTATAAATACTAGACTGTTCCCTACTAATTTTCTCACCTTTTGCACTTATTCTTTTCTGTCTAAAATCGGTCCATACATCACCTACAATCCTTTGATCATTTAATCTTAAGCTTTTGTTTCGAAGTGATTCAAGCTTAATTCCTCAAGTGCAAGAGAAGAATACTTCTTATCCTCAAGTCAAGAAGTATTATAGTTTTGTTTTTGTTATTGTGAAGTTGTATCATATCTTGTAAATCATTTGTGTATATTATGAAGGTGTGTATTGTAGTTGTGTGTAATAGGTAGATTGTGGTGATCATTGTAAGTATAGCTAGATCGTGGTGATCATAGTAAGTAGTGTTGGATTAGTGTGATTATGGTAGTGTCTAGGTGAAGTGTAGTGAAGTTGTGAAGATAAGTAAAGTTGTGAAGTGTAGTAAAGTTGTGAAGCGAAGTAAAGTTGTGAAGTGAAGTGAAGTAGTGAAGCGTAGTGAAGTTGTGAAGTGAAGTGAGGTAGTGAAGTGAAGAGAAGTTGTGAAGTGAAGTGAAGTTGTGAATTGTTGTGAAGTAGTGCGGTTAGTATTTTAGTCCTCAAAATACGAAAGTTGTGATATATTGGTTCTAGCTAGGATTAGAACTCGACATTTGGCTTAGTGTCGGAAATCGGTGTAAGCTTAGTTGTGTACGCTTTTCTCCACCTAAAGGGACTTTCTTGATGTAGTGAAGAAAACTCTCAAGTTTGGTGCTCGGGGAGTGCAGTAGGGCGAAGAGGTGCTTCGTAACCGAACCACTATAAACCCTTGTGTTGTGGTTTGATCTTTCTAACTCTTATCTCTCGTCTTGCATACTTATTTATATACTTACTTGCATTGTTCATATTGTGTACATATTTAGTTCACATAAAGTCGAATCTAAGTTTTTATAAATAAAAGACACGTTAAATTAAAAAGTGGTAAACTATTCAACCCCCCTTCTAGTTTTCCACAATAGTTTGAAGAATCCTTCACTCCGGTTGCTAGGATGGAAGCTATCATGATATTTTTGGCCTACGCTGCACACAAATCGTTCACCGTATTCCAAATAGACGTAAAAAATGCTTTCTTCCATGGTATGTTAAAAGAAGACGTGTACGTGTGTCAACCTGAAGGTTTCATCGATGTTGATCATCCAAGCCATGTCTATAAGCTAAAGAAAAGCAAGCACCGAGAGCATGGTACAACGAATTGTCAAATTTTCTCCAACAGAATCACTTTAACAAAGGCACTATTGATCCTACGCTGTTTATAAGACGCTTCGACGACGATATCTTTGTGGTACAGGTCTATATTGATGATATTATCTTTGGTTTTACAAATCCTAGATCTACCCAATTATTTGTTGGCTTTGAAATGTCAATGATGGGGAAATGACATTTTTCCTTGGTTTACAAGTTAACCAATCCCCCCGTCGGATCTTTATAAACCAGTCCAACTACTTGTTAGAAATCCTTAAAACTATTGAATGGAAACTTGTAATCCCATTGGTACTCCCATGGAGATCAAAGACAAGCTTGACCTTGTAAGAATGGGACTCTAGTCGATGCAAAAAAATATCATAGCATGATTGGTGCCCTAATGTATCTCACGTCAAGCAGACCGGGAATTTTACATGCTACTTGTTTATGTGCTCGATACCAGGCTCAGCCAACCGAGAAGCACCTCAAGGAGGTTAATAGGATCTTTCGTTATCTCCGGGGAACCGTCAATATGGGTCTCTGGTATACGAAGGACTCTAGTTTTTAACTAACTGGATTTTTAGATGCTGATTATACGGGATGTCAAGACACCTTTAAGAGTACTTCTGGTGCAACTTAATTCTTAGGCGAAAACTTGGTGGGCTGGTCCTCGAAGAAACAAGACTGTACGGCGCTGTCATCTGCGAAAGCAGAATATGTGTCTTTATCTGCTTGCTGTGCGCAAGTCATTTGGATGCGGACATAATTAACGGATTATGGCTTTCACTTCAACAAGATTCCTATCTATTGTGATTCGACATCAGCCATGGCCATATCCTACAACCCAGTCCAACACACGAGAACAAAACACATCGCAGTCCGTTACCATTTCATCAAGGAGGACGCAGAAAAGGGTACGATTGAACTGTATTTTGTCAAGACTGATTACCAATTGGCCGACCTTTTCATCAAAGCCCTTCCAATGGATAGGTTTAATTATTTGGTTCTTCGCCTTGGTATGCGCAGTTTGTCTCCACATGAGCTTGAACGTCTTGCAAAATCACAGTAATTCTTTGTATATATTTATCTGAAAAATAATATATAAAATTATAAAACCTATAAAAGGAAAATACAAAATCAAAAAAATATTAAAAATAACCTTCTCCAACATGTCTCTCGTAAATCAATAACATTTATGCACCTAGAAATTTTGATTAATATTAACACGGGTGTATAAATGATGTTCGAGTGAGAGTTTCAAAAAGTTTTCAAAACATGTCTCTTCAAATTTTTCTCTATGACTTCTAAGTAGATGTCAGCTTAGGACTCGGACTCCAAAGAAAGGAAAATGTTCATTTATGTACATTTATCCTAAACCAACAGGAAGTTCATATCTTCTCGGTCTTGAGCAAACTCATATAAACATTTAAAGTTTTAAATGCTCAAGAGAAGCACCATGGAAATGATAATTAATAATAAAAGAACAACTTAATATTAGTTCATTCGGCATGCATTCCTATTCTCCCATTGATTAATTAGTCTAAAAAGTA
>BQNB010069522.1:11944-30300 GCA_026074375.1 Tanacetum coccineum | reverse complement strand
TCATTCTTTCTATGGCTTGTTGCGGGAGCCCCCTTTTCATTCTCGCTTTGTATAAAAGGGTATGAGGCACTGACATACACTAAGAGTTTTTTAATACAATTAGCAAACTTACAAGCAAAAACTTATAAGCACTGACATGCTTTAGCTTGTTCTAATAGTTCCTGTAGTGTTTCTACGTGCTCTTTAGTGACTTTTAGATAATCGTGGTGCACAACCCCTGTTGTTCTTAAAGTACGCATTGATTGGTTCAGACTCAATCTTAAGCAGACATGGGGCAAGAACTTTAGTGCATTTTTCAATTATCTTGTTGTTGTGCAAGTGTGAAGTGACTATTTTTGACAAATAATTTTTCTTAACAACTTTAGGGATAAATTGAGTTTTTGGTTACGGAGTTACAGAATACAGTTTATTTCTCGAAGCTGATGACTTAGCAAACTTAGTGTTCACACTTGTACCATTTTGATTTAGTAGAGTTCAAAAAAATTTGCTTGTAACTGTTCTCTTGACACATTCTCATCCTCTATTTTCTGAAACCTAGAATCAAGATCTTGTAGATCACGAGAAGTCACATGACTTGGGTCATTCAATGTAGCTACAAGTTGCTTTAACTCATTAACTACAATTGATTTTTCTTGCAATTGAGCTTTTAGATTATTTATCTCAAAAGATCTATTATTGATCTCTGTTATCAAAAAAGCATCATGTATTTTTAAAGATTCATCACAAATCATTTTTTCTTTATTATGTTGTAAAGAAAGTTCAAGAGAAATACAATATTCCTCAAGTTTTGCAAAGCGGTTTGTTAGTTCATAAAATGATTTATTTGATTCTTGTGATTCTAAAAAGCTACGATTTCAAGTCTTGACAGGCTTCCTATATAATTATCAACTTTATTCAACGAACGCAAGAATGTACACATTATATCACATGAGATGTTTTCTTCCAAGAGTCGATCGTTGTTGATTAAAAATTGTTTCTTTTCAATTTCAAAATAATTCTTTTCCACAGAATGTTAGTCAACCTCGTCTTCTATTTGTTTAAAAATACATTTCATTTCATGAACCTCTTTGTAAAGACCCATTTCAAAGATGTTTGAAAGTTCTCTAGGGTTTTTGAAAAATGGTATGATCGTCTTCTGCGAAAGCACTTTTATAGCATTACTCTCAGTTTCCCACTTTAATACCAGATAGAACAGTTCTCTTTTCAATGCAAGCATCAAATTTATCAAGACGATCTTTTATATTTGGAAGATTTACGTGTACCTTACTAGTTGTTGGTAGTTTTTTTTGGAAAAACTTATGTGGGTATTGCGTTTTGTTACATTCACAGGAAGACTTTGTTTTGACAATGGTGTGCAATGCACTTGTTCTGCAGGGGGGGGGGGAACAACGTTTGTAGTAGATAAAATAATCATTGAGTTTTATCTGTTTTGAAATACATCAACGGTTTTTCATTATTCTCTTTTTGTTTATCTTTCATTTTTCAACCGACTCGTTTAGCAAGTATCAGAGTTTACTTCAGAATCACCCGAGATAAGGAATCATGTTTCTCAACTAATGTTTTTCTACTCACAACACAGGTTGTTTCCTTTGAGCTTGACGAAGATACAAACGGTTTTTGATGACCAAGAGCTGTTTTTGAGCTTTATCTTAAAAAACTTGAGGTTTGTTTAACATATTCATTCATTTGATAGTTTGACTCTTTTTGTACAATGTTTTAAGCCTTTTCTTCATTTTTCCAAAACCAAAATTTCATCGATGTACTTATCTTGTTTTTGTGATTGAAGTTTCAAATCATTTTTTGAGAGAGGAAAGCATTATTAGATAGAACCATCAATTGGTTGCCATTTGAACAATTACTTATTTTCAAAAGCTTTCACTTTTCATTACGATCAATAATTATTCCTCGCATTTGAGAATCTAAATGCTCTTCTCTTTTTGTTAAAAACTCTTTAGAATTTTTTCTTTCTTCCAAAACTTTTACCTTTTCTTTGTTTTCGTATCAAGTTTCTCGAAAAGAATCATTCGCACTTGTATGTCTCTTGATTTACATTGTTACATTTTGTCAACTTGGCTTTCCATTTGTTCTATTCAGACAATATCATAGCATTAAATAAGAATGATTAAACCCAAGCCTTTGAATAAATACCCAATTTACCTTTTGACTTGTTACTCCTTAGCTTTAAAGGTGGAGATGTGTATCTTTGCCAAGCCTATGATATGAAGCTAATCACGAATGAGCTTATGAGTGTACCAAAAATGATACACCCTAGATTAGTTGAGTGATCTGAGTGATTTCCATTTCCATATTTTGTGAGGAGCTTGGTTTTGTACAGGTGATTTGGAACGAAGAAAAATGCTTAACGGAAAAATCCATAACCTCGGTTGGGGTACATTTTTGAAATCTTTCTAAAGTCTACTTGAGGACAAGTAGGATTCAAGTGGGGGGATATTTGATATCATCAAATAATGTCATATATTACTATCATTTATCCCACATGTTTTACCCATTTTTGTTTAATTATTGCAAGATATTGGTACTTAATTGCTTAAAGTTTGATATTGTAGTAATTATGAAGTCACTTGTGAAGAAGAAGCAAAAAAGGCGCAATTCTAGAGCTTAAACGAAGACATATGAAGAAAGTATCAAAATTGCATCAATACGTCGTATCCAACAAGGAAGATACGGCGTATCTGTGCCAGCTCATCACAAGAACGCGTATTGATCAATTCCCGATCCGGCGTATCCACTACTATCCTATACGCCGTATGCACAACTGTTTCATCAGTCAAAGATACGCATTAATTATGATTGATGGTAATTATCCTAATTGATTTGATCTTATCGCGGACTTCAAGGGAAATTAACCTTATACGCCGTATCCACTTCTCCCGATACGGCGTATCCAGGGATTTTCAGACACTATAAATACAAGACTCAAAAACGAGTTTCAGTGTGCAAAAACATATTCTCTACATAAAACACTTCTGAAGTCGAATTTCTCAAGCCAAGAAGAGCAGCCAAGGTCGAGCACCAAACCAAATTCCATAGAAGACATCGTGTAATTCTTACTTTCTTAATCATTCGATTTCCTTAATTGTTTGATCACGTTTGTAATAATGACAATGATTGTGGGCTAATACCCTCGGGTATTAGCCATGTTAATTAAGATTATAATGTTTGGTTTGGTTTAATCCGGCTTTGCTTAATTTATCGTTGTTGTTTAATTATGTTTATCGCCTTATACTTGTTTATGTGCTTGTACATGCGACCTATCATTCAACTGGGTCTAGGGAGACTTAACCAGTAACCTAGATGCCAGGATAGCTCTCCATGTTGTGTTTTATATGCCCGGACCAATAGGATCACAAATGACACCTTGTCTTTACCTTTTGATTATGAGCTTAGTTGGACCGGCAGGTGACCCGATAATTGTTCAACTAGTATTGTTCTTAGTTAATTGGTAATTGATTTTGGTGGTGGACTACCGGTGTATGATTCAACCCGGTGGGTATGACTCAACATCAGCATTAATGGGGATAAAGGTCCCGATGGGCTAGGGTCTTAACAGGATCACCACTGCTTTAATTCCCTATGATAAATTATAATTAGACTATAGGATGATTTATGCGGATGCGTTAATTGTGACAGGATTGTTCGTGTCTAGGTCTTAGAAATAAGTACCGCCTAAGTCTTAAGAATGATATGCCACTTCAGATAAGCAAGCCATTGCACTAATTAATCAAACCTGCATTTAATTGGATTTAATATGGTTAATACAGTTTTCTATTATTTGGCTCGTACCGCTCTCTTGCTTTGTGTTATTTGCTTTAGTTTATTTTGTGCTTAGAATTGTTATTTGTCACCATAAACCTGTGCCAGTCTCTCAGGCTGAACCCCCCCCCATCTTGTTAGAAAACATATATAGCATAGGTTTAATCAGTAATTAGACTAATCTAGAATAGAATAAATACTAATAGGATAATTGGTTAACTCTCACTCTTAGTGTTCGACACCCTACTTACCGCGAAGCTACGTCTTGACAGGGTACTCTGCCTGTTAAAGTGTTGTCTTTAGGTTAGTCGGCTAAATATAAATGTAAAACTTTGATATCTATAATTAACACCTATACAACGACACATCAAAGATCATAATAACTCTGGATAATTTCTTCCATAATTCTTCTTTCTTCGGACATACCAATAACTGTGATGGTAGTAAAAATACAAGAGTTTAAACTACTTCTACATTCTCAATTCCAATGTGCAATTTTTCCAACCATACCAGAGATAGAAAATAACACAAGACACAAGAAATATATACTTTACACTTAAAGCAACTAGCAACTGATAAATGAAGTTAATCTAATAGGGTAGGCTAAGGTGTAAAGGTGTAACGAAACAAATAGTTTGTGTTATCCTAAAGGATTGGCTCTACTGGTTTTTCTAGGGAATCTTACTCTTAAAGTGAGAGTAACAAAGGGTTTATATGGGGGTTAACTAACCGGTGTGGTTAGTTAATAACACAACATATATAGGATTTTTGGGTGTAATCATAGAAATTTACCAATTTAAACAAGTTACTCCATCTAAATCCATAGTACTCATTATTGTGGTCTCAAATAGATATACCAAGACAAGTTCTAAAGTCTACAACATCACCGGCACACTCATATTTTTGTGGAATTTTGGGTAAATATTTGGAAACGGATAAGGCTGAATCCTCACAATATCTAATAAGGGTTATGTGTGCGGGTTATGTAACCAGTAATTTCACAAAAGTATGCTTGAAATTTTTTTAAATTTGAGCATAATTTAAGCATTTTAATGTGAAAAATAGGACAAGTAGCGTTCTAATTCCCATCCCCCCACTTAAATTATACAACGTCCTCGTTGTATAGATAAAACATTAAAAATATGAAATAAAAGAATTAGAACGAGAAACTCCCCTAATATTTACTCGACATGATTCTCCATGTTGAGTATATGAGCAAGAATGTGTGTTGTAAATGCGTCTGAATTCCAGCATGACTACAACACACATAGGATTCCAGACTAGAGATACTCCACCAACATTGTCGATTTCTTTCCAGCGAGGTCCTGTGCAAAATATAAAAAAACCATGCAATCCTATCTCGGGTATCCTACGGTTAATAAAAAAATTAATAAAAATAAACTGTACAGGAAACCAATATGACGTATCCAAAAACCTAGATACGTCGTATGGAGAAACCTGTAAAAAGTATCTATACAGGTCAGTCTGCTAAATACATCGTATTATATAATGAATAAACCATACAGACATAACTAAAAATAATGTTTTAAATATGCAAAATAAAGGACTAATAACGTCCAGATATTCAATACGTCGTATGGTATGGAGCGGATACACCGTATTGATGTATGGGAAGACAGAATCTATAAAAATAAATAAATAAAACTGTCAGGGTTGTCTCTCGGGAAGCACTTTTGTTTTCAACGGTCTTTAAGTTAGACTTTTTCTTCAACTCCCTTCTACTCCACGCTTATGTGCCCGCGTGTGAGCCATTCTTCCATCTTTGCATATCGGATAAAGTTGGGTTCTAGATTCAAAATTCCTTTGTAGAAACCCTTTAGTTTTTGGTATGAGTGCGAGATTCCATTCATCTTATCTTGTTCTCTTACCTTTAGTAATGGCGGGATCTCGTTGTATTGTTCATTAGTGAGGTGTTTGAACCTTGGATTTGACCGCACCATTTGGTAAGTTACACTATCATCCTCATCGCGGATAGTAATAATTCCATCAAACCTTCTAGTTTCCACAAATGAAACTTGGCAAAAAGGTTCTCCAATTACCACTTCTCCCATTCCTTTATCAAGATAAGGATCCATATCTTCCACAACTGTAAAATCAGAATAACATAAAAGATTCCAATAAAAACTAGTACATTACCGAAGTTTTTTAATTCATTCCTCCCTCTGTATTCAATTTTCTCATTCATTATCGAGTTATAAAACTTTTTAGACATGACATTAATGGGCAAATTAGGGAAGAAATTAGCGTGTACAAATTCGAAACCTATCATGCATGAAAACTTCAAGTTGTAGGAATAATCAATACGGATCTTCTCATCTTGGTCATAATCACTAGGGTATCCAATAATTTTGCTAACCATTTTATTATCATTCCTAGTTTTAACTTCCTCAATCATGGTTTTATCAACTACCTCACCTTCCTTAATGGTGGGCATCAAATCTTCAACTTGATTTCTCCTAAGTTCTAATGGTATATTTAGATCGTTTAATTCGATGTAATCTCCATATAAAGGGCCCAATGATCTATTTAACACCAAAGTCTCTCCCATTAGCCTAGCCTCCAAATCAAGTTCCATACGTTCTCTTAAACTTAACATGTAGATCCTCTTAATCAAACTACTAGCAGGTTTAACACATTTAAAAATATTTTTCTCTTCCCTTACCCTCAAAGTAATTTTTCTTTCAAACAAATCAATCTTAACATGGGCGGTAGACAAAAATGGTCTTCTGAGGATCAAGGGCACTTTGACATCCTCGAGCACATCTAGAATTATGAAGTCTATGGGGAAAATAAACTTACCAATCCCTACTAGTACATTTTCAACAATTCCTTTTGGATGTTTCACTGTTCTATCTGCTAATTCAACTGTCAACTTAGTATGAGCTAATTCGCCTAAACCTAGATTAAGGTAGGTCGAGAGGGGCATGACACTTACGCTAGCTCCTAAGTCAGCAAGGGCATTTTCGAAACAGATATTATTAATATAGCAAGGTAAAGTGAAACTTCCTGGGTCTTTCTCCTTTCGAGGTAGGGAATTGTTGAGACGTGTAGCTCCATATGAATAAGCCTCCAAGTATTGTAGTCCATACAATCCCTTCTCATCATAATAATAACCATTCAAATGACTTGGAAATGGAATAGTCACTTGTCTTGACTCGAGAATCAGCTTACTGTTCTGTTGGGCCGATACGGCGTATTAGGAGGATCCAATACGGCGTATTGGTGTCGTTTCAGTTTCAACAGTAGTCGAGATTGACTTGACATGATCCCTCGGGTTTGTTTCAGTAGAGCTAGGCAAACCTCCAAATCCTTTTTCCTGTAGTACCTTGCTCATTTGCCCGATTTGAATCTCCAAAGTTTTGATCGAGGCTCTTTGGTTTCTGATAGCAGCGCCAGTTGAGGCTCGAATTTCTTTAATCATGTTGCAGTTTTCCTCATGTCTTTTTGTTGATTCATTCATAAACTTGCTCAGTGATTCTTCCATCGATTGTCTCCATTCTTGATACGAAGGGTTTGCATTATTCCTTTGGTAGAATCCTAGAGTTGCTGCTCTATTTTGCCCTCATTGTTGGAAAGGTACACCAAATTGAGTATACTAAACTTCTTTAAGGGTTTTACCTTCTTCTTTAAGTGGACGGTCTTTGGTGTAGTGGGGTCCCTTATACAACTCACATCCCACCTTAGCAACATATACCTTTTCATTCACCTTCTTGATTTCTCTTCCAAAATTACTAAGTTGTGCTTGTATGGCTGCCAATCCATTAGAAGTTTTAGTACGTCTTGCCTTAGATGTTCCATTATGCCATTTTTGAGAATATTCGGCCATCTATTGGATGGCTACTTTCGCATCGGCAACTGTCTTAGTTGGTATGGCACCTTTTGAATCAAGAATTTGTCTAGTTAAAACTTCCAATCTATTATAAAACAAGATCACCTCCTGCATCTCCGTTAAGTAGTGTTGAGGGCACTTCATCAAGGATTCTTTGAATCTTTCCCATGCTTGGTAAATGGTTTCATCGGGTTCTTGCTGAAAGTTAATGATATCCTCTATTTTCTTTGAAGTTCGAGCAGGTGTGTAACACCCCGCTCCGATAAAGAGACAAAGAGTTACGTTATGGTGTCATATCAGAACATATAAACGCAAGCGAAAGACTTTATTAAATAAAAATACTAAGTCATGAAACAAAATGACTTCCAAAAGTATTAAATTCTAACAAAGTCAAATGAAGGAAATCTTCAAAAGAAAAGGTCTTAAAACATAAATCCAAAACAATGGGAAACTAATAAGGGTTGGTTCTCTAGAAGCTTCCTACACTCATCACTCATATCCCAGCTTCCCGCTTAGTACCTGCCGCAGGAAAAGAAAACGCGGCTGAGCTAACGCTCAGTGAACAGATATAATAATAGTAACGGTAATAAAATGAAGGAATGAACGAAACGGATCACGAGAACTTGCAGAACAAAGGATATACGATATAAATAGAGCAACAAACAAGAATTTAGGGATAACAATGGAGTGCCCACGAGCTCGAAACAAAAGTCTAAAGCATGCCACACGCTTAGACTAAATAATCCAACATACATCGTATCATATCATATCATATCAAATTGTACATGGGAGCTGCAGACTCCAGATGTACCCTACCAAATGTGAAATGGGGTGTATTGCACACACACAACCATTCACCTGAACTGAACGGAACAAAGTACCTAGGATGCATCCATACGCTCCCTGCAAAACAAAGTCATATCCATATACACAAGCACTATGGCGAGTGTACGAACATATATAATCAAATCATAATAAGTGCACATACAAAAGGGAACGCCGTGGACTAATCACACCGCCACAGATAGTGTCATGCCATTGGTGCATCAATGACATGGTCATGGTACCTCCATGACTAGATACAAATAACTCAGGAAAGATTAAAGCAAAGATATAAGTGAACAAGTTTCTTCAAACAAGATAACGGATCTAATATCATACGAAATATTCAAACAAAGATGAAAGGAATCATGAATTACGAATATCAAATCAAACGGAATATCAATGAGTCATGAGTACGGATAGAAAATCAGACGGAATATCAAACGAGTCAAAGTAATTGAAACAAATGAGGATCAAGTCATGAGATGTCCTTACTAAAAGGATGGAATATATGTACCTTAACCAACAAGCAACGGAGAGAAAGAACACGAAGACAAAGGATTACACCCTCGACACCGGATCTACATAAATCCATGATTACATAGTATTATCTATCTCATTTCATAACTTTATTACTTGATCTTACTGAATATAGAGTTTACTTGACTTAATTAAGTTTTCCAAAAATTTTAGATTTTAACTACTTATTTAAGGTAAGTTTCCATACATAAATGACCCATAAAAATATCTTCTAAATTTACACCAAAAATCACAGAGGTTCCCACACATGTCTAATACACTCATGATCATTAGTTTAATTTATTTCCATGTTTAAGTATCCCTTTGACCCTTGTTACCCAAAACAGACCCGAATTTCGACCAGGCAGAACCTTTGAAAAGTTCAATCGTAAAAACCCAACTTAGAGAAATCAGAAAATTCTGAAAAACATCATGGATGTAGCTATTATCATGAAGATTATCCCACGAAAAATTCAAAGGCTAATTCGTTATGGTTTGAGAGTTAAAAATCAAATACTATAACTGAATTTTTCAAATAGAAATTCCAGATTCGACACTTAATCTTATAAAATCTAAAAAATTGACCTTCCCGACCTCCAATTGACATGAGGCCGGATTTTCCAGAAACTAGATTCATTGAACTTCACTTTAGGCTCAAAAATTATATCAAACCCAATTTTTATCATTAAGATATACTCTGTTGAACACGACCTAAAATTCTGCCCAGAATTATTAACCATGAAAACTCTAATCAACACCTATTAAAACCAACCCTAGGGTTTCTAATCTTATAATTTTTATTAATAACATCATTAATAACATTCTAGGGTTTCAAAACATGTATTAAACTTATTAAAACCTCTTTACTGAATCTACACAAATCCATGATTACATATTAATATCTATCTTATTTCATAAGTTTTATCACTTGATCTTACCATATATAAAGTTTACTTGACTTAATTAGTGTTTCCAAAAATTCTAATTTTTTACTACTTATTTAAGGTAAGTTTCCATACTTAAAAGACCCATAAAAACATCTTCTAAAATTACACCAAAAATTACAAAGGTTCCTACATATGTCTAATACACCCATGATTATTGGTTTAATTTATTTCCATGTTTAAGTATCCCTTTGACCCTTGTTACCCAAAACATACCCGAATTTTGATCTGGCAGAACCTTTGAAAAGTTGACGCATAAAAACCCAACTTAGGCAACTCAGAAAAATCTAAAAAAAATCATGGATGAAGCACATATCATGAATATTTACCAAATAAAATTTTAAAGTCTAACTCCTTACGGTTTTCGAATTAAAAATCAAACACTACAACTAAATTTTTCGGATAGAAATTCCAGATTCGACACTTACTCTTATAAAATCTAAAAATCGACCTTCTCGACCTCCAATTGACATGCGGCTGGATTTTCCAGAAACTAGATTCATTGAACTTCACTTTAGGCTTATGTCAAAACCAATTTTTATCATCAAGATATACCCCGTTGAACATGACCTAAAAATTCTGCCCAATATTATCACCATGAAAACCTTAATTAATACCCATTAAAACTAATCCTAGGGTTTCTAATCTTGTAGTTTTTATTAATAACACATTTAATGATCATCTTAGGGTTTCATAACATGTAATTTAACCATTTTATTTAGATTAAACCCTATAGAAATTGACAAGAACATGAACACATTATTTCTTACAATCTTTTAGGTTTTTATGAAAACTTTTGCATATGTAATCATGGTGACAACAAGAATGAAACAAAATCAAGAATTACCTATGGAATGAGGGAAGAGTACAAAATCAAACACCAATAATACACCAAAGATTGAAGATCCAACCACCCAAGAACACCAAAACTTCTTCTTGCTAATTTCTAGAGAGGATTACATAAGATTTTTGGGAGTGAAATTTTTGAAAGAATTATGAAGAATAGGGAGAGAGGGGCCATATTTTATTTGGAAAAGAGGAGGGGACAAAAAAAATTTATTCCTTTAGAAAGATTTCACACTATCCACACTTCATTCCTAAAATATATGTTGCTAACAAAATAAAAGATATGGTGCGTTTATACACCACATATGGCCGGTTACATACAAAGAGGAGGGGGGACAAAATATTTTCTTCCATTTTGAAGTTTACACAAATATTTACTAAAACCTTTTTACTCTTAATACTTAAAATAGGTTTTAAACAATAAAGGAAGGTAAATAAACCTAAATAACCAAAAATCAAAAATATTTTATTATCATTTAGGGGGGGAGCCGGATTTTATTCATTTAAATTAGGAATTTATATTTTTTTTATTAACAATATATCTTATGTTATATCTTTAATATTTACAAATATTTATAACCTAAGGTTTTAATTTCAAATGCTTATTAATAAACTTTAGGTTATATTCAAAATTACCAATATGAAATGAAATTCAAATTTTTTGGTTTTACAACTCTTCCCCTCTAAAAAGAAAATTTCGTCCCCGAAATTGAAATAGGTAAATGAATTCAAGATTATTCGGATTATCAAGGATGACACGATTGGTATGACAAACGATAGGGGCGCGATGTTCAGTCAACCAATCCATGCCCAGAATTACATCAAAATCATTCATATCCATAGGAAACAAATTAGCATAACGAATCTTATCATCAGATCGAAGCGGACAATTCTGGTATTCGCAGTCAGACTTTTCATAGGCGTAGATATCGATAAGGTATAATTAAGTAGCGTAGGTGTTAGGATCATTAAAAGTGTCGATTATGTGATTTTGTGTTATTTAGTTATTAGTCTTTCTTTTGTTATTAAAGGAGGTAAATTGGCAAAAACGAATCTTATCATCAAAATGAAGCAGACAGCTCTGATATTCATGGTTAAACTTTTTATAGGCGCAAATATCGGTAAGGTATAATTTAGTTGCGTAGGAAAGATGCTAAGGTGTTTAGCAAATGAAACAGAAACCACAGAATGTGTTGCACCCGTATCAAATAAGACAAAAACAGCACGGTCATTCAAGAAGAGGAATTCCCGAAACGGTACCTGAAGAGTTAGCTGCCTGATCCTTGGTCGAAGAAAAATCATTGGTCAACGAATGAAATAGCGAAGACAATTTAAAGTTAAGATCAAAATACAAAAGGAAGCGACCATATCAAAAGGAAACCTAATGTCTACCCAATCCTCACAGGTCTTAACCTAGGTTCTACAAGGCGCAACCTGGCAGCTCTGATACAACAATTGTAACACCCCGCTCCGATAAAGAGACCAGGAGTCACGTTATGGTGTCATATCAGAACATATAAACGCAAGCGGAAGACTTTATTAATTAAAATACCAAGTCATAAAAAATGACTTCCAACAGTATTAAATTCCAACAAAGTCAAATGAAAGAAATCTTCAAAAAAAGGTCTTAAATCATAAATACAAATAAAAGGGTTCTTCTAAAGGTGGGTCATCTAAAAGCTCCTACTCTTAACACCCATATCCCAGCTTTCCGCTTAGTACCTGCCGCAGGAAAAGAAAACGCAACAGAGCTAACGCTCAGTGAACAGATATAATAATAATAACGGAAATAAAACGAAGGAATGAACAGAACGGATCATGAGAAACTGCCAAACAAATGTCAAACGATATATATAGAAACAATGGAGTGCCCACGAGCTCGAAACAAAAGTCTAAAGCATGCCACACGCTTAGACTAAATAATCCAACATACATTGTATCATATCATATCATATCAAATTGTACATGGGAGCTGTAGACTCCAGATGTACCATACCAAATGTAAAATGGGGTGTATTGCACACACAATCATTCACCTGAACTAAACGGAACAAAGTATCTAGGATGCATCCATACGCTCCCTTCAAAACAAAGTCATATCCATATACACAAGCACTATGGCGAGTGTACGAACATATATAATCAAATCATAACAAGTGCACATACAAAAGGGAACGCCGTGGACTAATCACACCGCCACAGATAGTGTCATGCCATTGGTGCATCAATGACATGGTCATGGTACCTCCATGACTAGATACAAATAGCTCGGGCAAGATTTAGGCAAAAGATATAAGTGAACAAGATACTGATAATCAAATCAAATAACGGATCTAATCTCATATTTAAACAAGGATCAACAGAAACATAATTGCGAATATCAAATCAAACGGATTGTCAACATCAAACGAGTCATGATTACGGATAGCAAATCAGCGGAATATTAAACGGATATCGAATAAATCAAGTAGCCAAACAAATGAGAATGAAGTGTCCTTACTAAAAAGATGAAATGTCTGTACCTTAACGAATAAGCAATCGGAGAGAACGAACACGAAGATAAAAGATCAAAACCTCTTCACCGAATCTACATAAATCCATGATTACATATTATTATCTATCTTATTTCATAAGTTTATTACTTGATCTTACTAAATATAGAGTTTACTTGACTTAATTAAGGTTTCCAAAAATTCTAGATTTTGACTACTTATTTAAGGTAAATTTCCATACTTAAAGGACCCATAAAAACATCTTCTAAATTTACACTAAAAATTACAGAGGTTCTTACATATGTCTAATATACTCATGATTATTGGTTTAATTTATTTCCATGTTTAAGTATCCCTTTGACCCTTGTTACCCAAAACAGACCCGAATTTTGACCTGGCAGAACCTTTGAAAAGTTAACGCGTATTTACCATACTTAGACAATTCAGAAAAATCTCAAAAAAATCATGGGCGTAGCTAATATCATGAAGATTAACCCCACATAAATTTCAAAGGCTAATTCGTTATGGTTTAGAATTAAAAATCAAATACTACAACTGAATTTTTCGGACTGACTTTCTAGTTTTGACACTTAATCTTGTAAAGGCTAAAAACTAACCTTCCCGACCTTGAAAAATTATGAGACCAACTTTTCCAGAAACTAGACTCATTGAATTTAGTCTTAGGCTCAAGAATCATATTAAAATCAATTTTTATCATTAAGATACACCCCGTTGAACATGACCTAAAATTCTGCCCAATATTATTAACCATGAAAACCTTAATTAACACCCATTAAAACCAATCCTAAGGTTTCTAATCTTGTAGTTTCTTATTAATTACACCATTAATGATATCTAGGGTTTCATAACATGTAATTTAACCATTTTAATTAGATTAAACCCTAGAGAAATTGACAAGAACATAAACACATTATTTCTTACAATCTTTTAGGTTTTTATGAAAACTTTTGCATATGTAATCATGGTGACAATAAGAGTGAAACAAAATCAAGAATTACCTATAGAGACCAAGATGAGAACAAGAACAAGAACAAACACCAAGAATCAAGGATCACACTAAGAACACCAAGGCTTGAAAACTCTACCCGAATCACCAACTTCTTCTTGCAAATTCTAGAGATGATTACACAAGATTTTTGGGAGTGAAATTTTTGAGAGAATATGGAGAATGGGGAAGGAGGGGCCGGATTTTATAGGGAAAAGAGGAGGGGACAAAATCTTTTTATTCCTTTAGAAAGATTTCACACTATCCACACTTCATTCCTAAAATATATGTTGCTAACAAAATAAAAGATATGGTGTGTTTATACACCATATATGGCCGGTTACATTCAAAGAGGAGGGAGGACAAAAATATTTTCTTCCATTTTGAAGTTTACACAAATATTTACTAAAACATTTTTACTGTTAATACTTAAAATAGGTTTTAAACACAAAAGGAAAGTAAATAAACCTAAATAACCAAAAATCAAAAATATTTTATTATCATTTAGGGGGGGCGGATTTTATTCATTTAAATTAGAAATTTATATTTTTTTATTAACAATATATCTTATGTTATATCTTTAGTATTTACAAATATTTATAACCAGAGGTTTTAATTTCAAATGCTTATTAATAAACTTTAGGTTATATTCAAAATTCACCAAATGAAATGAAATTTAAATTTTTGGGTTTTACAAGGTGGATAATACTTGCTTAAAAATTTTGCCTTTAGATCTTCCCAAGTTTTAATCGAACCAGATGGTTTGTTCCTTAGCCAACGACTCGCGGATCTAGTTAGGGACATAGGGAAGGCTCGAAGCATTATTTGGTCTTGAGTTATATTAGGAACATGGAATAAATCGACAATTTCAAGAACTTTCTCAATATGCTCGTTCGCATCTTCGTGATTCGAATCGCTGAAGGTGTTGTCTCGTAGTTCTTTTAGAAATTGGCAGTTTAGTTCAAAGTGATCTTTGTCATCAATCTTAGGTCTAGTGACACCTGATCCAAAGTCAGCTCGGGTTTTGCTCATGTATTCTTCCATGGTTTCTGCCATTGTTTCTGCAACTTCTTCCTTGGAATTTTCTTCTAGATCAGAAAATAGATCGAACACAAACGATCTTGATTCAAGACTTAATGTCTTGAAAAGCTTCCTAGATGAGCGAACTTCTTGTTCCGAATCTTCAAAAGGTGTAAATAGTTCCTTAGTTGAACTCCTTGTCATGCACTACCTGAAACAGAGGATAAACAATCAGTATGATAGGCTTGGGAGAAAGAAAACACAGAAAATCAAGCATGGAAATCAAATACGAAAAATATATGTCTATAGTTATATCATTTGATCGATACACCGTATTCAATTGACCTGAATACGCCGTATCAGTGTGTTGAATAAGATACGTTGTATTGGATAAGAAAGTTAGATACGCCGTATCCAATTGGGGTGAATATGCCGTATCGAGTTACCGACTAGAACAATGTATAAAAAACAATTAAACAAACAAAATAAAACAAACAAATATACAAGCAAACAATTAAAAACGAATATACAAAATTTTACACTAATCTAAATTACACTAATCCTAGGCGTTAAGTTAATCTAATGTTAAAAACCAAAATATTAAATAAAAATAAAGATTAAACAATTTCACTCCCCGACAGCGGCGCCAAAAACTTGATTCGTGCTGTAGTGAGGTTGTTATTTTAGTTATTCCAGTTTTACATTTATATTTTGCCGACTTTACGTAAAACAACACTTTAACGGGCAGTGTACCCGATCGGATGTAGTTTCGTTGGTAAGTACGGTGTCGATCACTAAGAGCGAGAACGTTAATCTTTTTTCTATCAATATTTTGGTTAACTATATTAGGTTAATTTAAACTATGTTAATTCTATTCTATGTTAAACCTATGCTAAACCTATGTTAGTTCTAATTCTAATGGATAAGAGGGGGTTTCAGTCTAAGAGACTGACACAGGTTTTTGTGGTAACTTAGATCAATTTAAAACATAATAACACACAATAACACACGTAAGCAGATATACAAAAGATAGAAGAGAGGTCTAGCCAAATATAAGAAAACTATATTAACCATGATTAATCTAATTAAAATGTTGGTTTGTTTATTTAATGCAATGATTGCTTATCTCGAGGCGGCATATCATTCCAAGATTTAGGCGGTACTTCTTCCTAAAACCTAGACACGTATTTGTCACAATTAAACGCATCCGCATAAAGCATCCTATTTGTTGATTATAATCTATCTTAGAAGATTAATAATGGTGATCTTATTAAACCCTAGGTCATAAAGACTTTACCCACTTACCGCTTAATGGCAATTTATATTCTATTAGTCCATTGTCCAAGTCTTTACCAAAGGAATCAGTACGTTATTTGTTGATCCTAGGTCACCTGCTAGTCCAACTTGTTCACATAAACCAATGATAAAGATAGGGTATTAATTATGATCCTATTGTTCTAGATATATAAATCATTATATGGAGAGCCATCTCGGCATCTAGCTAACTTGGTCGGTATCACTAGATCTAGTTGAATGATAGATCGCACACAAAAGCACGTAAGCAAGTATGAATTAATAAACATAAACAAGCAATCAACGATAAATTAAGAATTCCATATAAATAAACCAAACATTTAAATCTTCATAATCATGGCTAATACCTAAGGGTATTAGCCCTTAATCATCGTAATCAATACAAGAGTAATAATCTAACCAAGGTAAACTAACCGAGTTAAACGAATGATACCAAAAATCAAACGATTACTAGAGTATAGGAATTTACAAGGTTTTTCCTATGGAATTAATAGCTTTGCTTGACCTCTTCTGCTCTTCTTTTCTTTTGGAAATCTAGTTTTGTGGTTAGGGTATCGAAAAATGATCAAGCACACCTAAAACTTGTTTTTAGGTCTTCTATTTATAGTGTCTGGAATTTGACCGATACTGCGTATTGGTTGGGGTCAATACGGCGTATTGGAGATTTCTTGGAGTAGGGACCACGTTCAATATCCTCCAGAATATTTTATTGCTATATCTTGGATACGGCGTATTGGGCTTGAATTCTTCATGGTTTCTAGTGAAGTGAAGGCATGGATACGTCGTATCTTCCTTGATGGATACGGTGTATTGGATGTCAGAATAGTATTCTTCATATTTCTTCATTTAAGCCCCAGAATGCGTGCCTATTAGCTAATCTTCACAAAGTACTACATAATTACTACAAATCTCAAATATAAACGATTAAGTAACAATTCTTGCAATAATTATACAAAATGAGTTATTTACATGGGATAAATGATGCTATAAAAGTGACGTTATTTGATGTCATCAATTATCATGTTTTAGGATGCTTACAAAGAGCATCGTTGTTAAGTTTAGGATGCTCACAAGGAGCATCATAGTCATGTATAAGGGTGCTTGCAAGGAGCAACGTAGCCACGTTTAGGGTGCTCACAAGGAGCATCGTTATCAAGTTTAGGGTGCTCCTAAGGAGCGTCATTGTTAAGTTTAGGGTGCCCCAGAACACACCAAAAGTCATGTAGCGTGCCCAAGAAGTGCACGATATAGAATTCTCGTACAAGCATCCTAAGTGGATGACCCGTGCTTGTCTAGTAAGCATCCTAATTAAGTGGATGACCATAGCGTCCTAAGTGGATGACCATAGCGTCCTAAGTGGATGACCAAAGTGTCCTAAGTAGATGACTATAGCATCCTAAGTGAATGACCCATGCTTTAAATAGCACCCGTGTCCTTTGTGGATGACCCAAGTCAAACAAGCACGATGATAGATTAGCGCCCCATGAAGAGTACTCGTTGGCTAGGGAAATTTCATGTATAACAGGACGATTGAATATCGTCTAATCATGTGTCCAAAAATTATACACATTCATGATACAAGTACAAGACGACTACAAGTCATACCTAATATAGAATCACCGATAAGTGTAAAATACACATATCCATTTATACCTAAAATAACCCAATTAAACCCAAAACAGACCAAAAATAGCAAAAATATGCTTGTATTTGTGTTTTGTGTGTGCAGGTATGGATAAGTCAAAAATCACAAGAAAACAGTCAAAAGC
>BQNB010069521.1:0-33461 GCA_026074375.1 Tanacetum coccineum | reverse complement strand
TCTTAGAGTAAGTACCACGTTTGATATCTTCCAGAATATTTTATTACTAAATTGTGAATACGGCGTATTGATGTCTCCTGGATACGGCGTATAGCTCTTCAGTTCTTCGTGGTTTCTTGTGAAGTGTAGGCACGGATACACCGTATCTTCTTGCTGGATACGACATATTAAGGTAAAATTTGTTGGTTCTTTTTTGTTGACCAAAGTATTATATACGGCGTATCGTTGATGTGGATACGACGTATTCTTCAAAGTCAGGCAATGATGTTTTTATTCGTCAAAGTCTTAGATATGTCGTATAGATCTAGATGCAGACTTTCTCGAACTCTTTGTTTATGCTCCAAAATGCGTGCCTTTTAGATAAACTTCACCAAGTACTTCATAATTACTGCAATTCTCAAATACAAACGATTAAGTAACAATTTTTTGCAATAATTATATAAAATGGGTTAAATACATAGGATCAATGATGCTATAAAATAGACGTTATTTGATGTCATCACCATCTCCTTGTGAACCGATAATGACTTCGATATTTTTTATACATCCTTCCATATTGTACCTTATTGTTTTTTCCCACCTTTACGAGCTCATCCATCAACTCTAACATAGACCCTCCAGAATTAGACTTAGAAAATCGAATGTCACTACACCTTTGTGATGAGACACCCTTAGACCACCCAGAATCATTATTGTTTTTTGAAGCAGATAAGTGTTGTTCCTCTCCTTTTTCTCCACTTTAACTATAGGAGTGAAGCCTAGGGGATACTGCAATTCCTTCTCTGTTAAATGAGCATCTTTATCCTTATTATTTTTTAAGATATCGTATATATTAAAAGGGTCCTCAAAATGCAATTCTTCATCAGTTGGGGTGTTCTTGTTTCCGTGCATGGAAATATTCTCGTCCTCGAAACTTGTCTCAGAAACCTTTTCATCCTCAAATACACTCTTTTGTACCTTAACACCACTCCCTAGATCCTCTTCTTCTCTAAAAGATTCATCATTAGAAGATAACGATTTAATTTTTTTTCTCGAAATTCAGGAACCCATGAATCTTGTTCTTTGGCACGAATACAGAAAACTTATGTTTGTACAATGACTTTAAACCTCTCACTGATGAAATCATCAAGCCTTGTCCTTACACATAAACGTTTACAAGAGAAAGAAGCATCTCCATTATTCTCCATTTCCACTAGATCACCCCACTTTGATGTAATTTTAAGAAACGTATTTTGAATCCACGCTTTCAAAGGTAGACCTTCAATAGAAACCCACATAATTCTTTCATCACAAGCAAACGTATTACATGCAGGTTTTAAAACATCAAACAAAGAACAAACTCCAACATGATTACCAAATTTTTCTTTGGAGGCCAAAGAGAGCAAATCAATAAGGACCCATAACCCTCCTAAGTAAGAGAGTTTAACATTCTAAAAACCTTCCTCTTCAAGGGTTATGTAAAGATTAGTCAGAACGTTGATATTTTTAACATTCCCCATAAGAGAGAAACTAAAGTCACGATCCATAATGCACGAGTCATCAAGGACCATAGCTGGAATAGAGTCCTATCTTGAACTGGTATTAGGGGTCACTGATTTAAGAACAAAAGCAAATAAGCCTATGGATTTCCCTACATTTGCACCCATGGGTCGACTCTTTAGGTTTTCAAGCATTAGGTTTCGAAACTCTTTGGAATCGTACAACATTCGCATGAAGGCAAAGACGAACATTCCATATAGTACATAAATTTTCAATCAGACGATCCAAGTTAACAACCTTAATGAAACGAACGAAAGCAAATCTTTTACCAGATTTAGATATTTTTGAAAGGAATGAAAACGTCAATTAGTGTACCATAAGCGTTGCACACCTTCCACAGATCTCACGACATAAATTGATCAGGAATATTCATAACAAATACATATTTGGATATCTGTTGGGTATGATCCTCTTTTGTTTTGTTTGAGTACCACTTCTGATCTCCTATTGAAAGAAAAAGGAAATAAAACAAGAATATGATAATGAAAGGTAGTAGATCGGAGTGAATTATGGTTTGAAAATGGAATCGCCGGTTGTCGCCATTGAATTAGGGTTTGATGGGTGTTTGAAAAGGTAGTTCATATATTTTTTATTTGTATACTTTAGTCAAAAAATCTGAGAAGATATAATAATTTAATGTAATTAATTGAACTTACACATGATAATTAACATTTGTTAATACAAATAAACCGTAAAAACATTTATACTCTACGATCTTTCTTTGTTTTGTTAATAACAAAACCATAAACTTATGAACAACAAAATTCATTTGCTCTAAACCAAAAGTTTCTCTAACCCATCTAGCATACTTCTCATCATAATAATCATTTTCACTCAAACACACTTTTAACAATTCATTGGATAATTTTTATAAAAGACCTCAAATATTTTTGCAACTATAAATAAACAACAAATTATTTGGTCTAGATCATAGTTCTCTAATTTCTCATAACTAAATCTTTCCACACATCACATAAACATTTTTTCAAAAATTATACTTAATCACTTTAAATTAACAAACCTCATAAAAGTTTTAAAATCACAAAGTAGGACTTTCTCTTACCAAATCTAAACATGATCTTGCAAATCTACCTTTGATCCTTTAAGATCTTTAAACTCAAAATTCGGATTTGAGTTACTGTAGGCCGGTGCCATCGTGTTTGGCTGCCGGTTCCATTGGACAATGGCACCGGCAGAACCGGGCTACAGTAAAACTCTTGGCTATAAATACCAACTCATTTCACTTGTTCTTACTCACTCATTCACATATAATTCTCTCTCTATATTCAGCTAACCACTGATTCTTTACCATGGATATTTTCTTTTAGTGTTTTGTAGATTTCTTATATAGAAGATGTCGTACCGACATAAGCATTTTCATGATCGAGCTCATCAACCTACTTAGAGCAAAGATCCCTCCTCTTACTTGAGTCAAGCTACTGACCTCAAGACCTTCTTCTCTCATTCATCAAGTACAAAGAAATCAAAATCATTTCGATAAGTGTTTAGTGACAATGGTGTATATTGTAAAAGGTGTAAATGTTTGGTACCAAGTAGAGGGAAACTACTTTGGTATATTGTGTTCCATACATAATACCTAGGTTAGGATTATTGATGGGTGTATATGATGGATGGTTCTTTCTCATAGAACTCGGTGTTTAGCTTAACACCGGATAAATGGGTAAGCAACGTTGTGAGGCTTCTCCGCCGCTTGAAGGAGTAATGGTGATTAGTGTATTAGAACTCTCGAGTAGGTGACTCGGGGAGTGGAGTAGGGCAAGGAAGGTGTCCTTGTAGCCGAACCACTATAAATACTTTGTCACATATCCTTTATTACTTTATTCGCATTACTTACTGCATCTCTAAATATTCATACTCACATATACATTGATTTGTCATCTCTAAATCTAAAAAATAAGGATATTAAATAGAAAAGAAAATAATTTTATAAAGAAAACTATTCAACCCCCCCTCCCCTTCTAGTTTTCTCAACGAGTTCTAAACGCAGTCTTTGGAATGTCATCCTCATGCACTCTCAGCTGTTGGTATCCAAACCTAAGATCTATCTTCGAGAAAAACTGCGACCCTTACAGTTGATCAAATAGATCATCAATTCTAGGAAGTGGATAACGATTCTTAACAGTCAACTTGTTTAACTCTCTATAATCAATGCACATCCTAAAAGAACCATCCTTTTTCTTAACGAACAATACCGGCGCTCCCCAAGGCGAGGAACTTGGTCGAATGAAACCTTTGTCTTAGAGTTCCTTGAGTTGTCCAGACAACTCCTCCATTTCAGAAGGTGCCAAACGATGGGGAGACCTTGCTACCGGCGTTGCTCCAGATATTAACTCAATCCGAAACTCAATTTCCTGAATAGGCATTCTTGTTTCTTATCACTAGCCTTAGCACTCATCAACAATCTCGCTTTCTCTTCCGATCTCTCTCCTACTACTCTAAGCACCTTGCTATCCGGTAGTGGTATCCTCACTACCTTCTCATGGCAAATTATTTCAAATTTATAATTAAATAACCAGTCCATACCTATAATCACATCAAAACTCCCATGTCCAAAAGGTATCAAATCGATGTCAAAGACATGACCCTCGATTTCTAGTTTATAACCCTTAATAACCTTATCAATCTCTACTAGCTGCCCGTTAGCTATCTCAATCTCATATTTGAAACCTAAGTCGCTGGGCTCTAAGCCTAACAGAGGCATAAAAGCAGTAGAAACAAAACTATAGTCGGCACCAGAATCAAATAAGGTAGTGGCAAAATGATTGTTCAAAGTAAACATACCTGTCACAATGTTCGAATCCTGGCGAGCTTCCTCTGCTCCCAACATGAATGCCCTACCCCTAGCCTGGTTCCCTTGGTTTCCACGACCCTGACCCCCGTTATTAGCAGCAACTTGATTTGGAAGATTTCCTTCCAGTTCTTGTGCTCTATTCAATCTAGGGCAAGCTGACCTGACATGGTCGGTACTACCATACTCATAACATGCTCTAACAGTTAAGTTTCTAGCATTGACATGATTCACATTCCTCGGCACACCTCTACAATCCTTTGCCAAATGACCTGGCCGGTTACAGTTGAAGCATGTGCGACAAGGCCCTCCGGGTGCATAGTAGGAGTTGCAGGTGGTACACTTGGGCCAAGTACCCGTATTCTCTCTTTCTACAGGGTTTACAGTAGTAGCAAAAGCATTCTCAGTCCTAGTCCTCTTATTATCATCTCTACCATTCTTATCCTTACTAGGTTCCCCCACATTTCCTCTTTTCTCAACCTTCTTAATTGATCCATTCCTAACAATCTCATCGGTCAGTGCTCCATTGCTGCCACCATCCCACTGATTTGTGGAGCAAGGACATACACATACCTTTCAATCATCCTACTCTCAGGAGTTACCAAATGTGGAACTAACCTAGCCAACTCATAAAACCTATCAGTATACGCAGCATGGCCAGCCCCGACCATGGCATGATTCCACAACTCAGATTCCAACTTTTGCATCTCATGACTAGGACAAAATTCTTGTATCATCATAAACTTAAAGTCATTCCATGACATACTAATACCAACTTCCCGAATTAGCATGCGGATCTGAGAGTTCCACCACGTTAAAGCCTTACCCACATATGATCCATTAGTGTATTTCACTTTTTGGTCAATACTACAACCACTCATATCATGCGCAAACTTCATTTTCTCAATCCAACGAATAAGAACTACAGCACATCCCTTACCATCATATTTCTTAGGGTTACAAGCTAAGAACTCCTTATATGAATAACCTACTCGGATGCCATTCACCATCACATTCCTAATGTTCTCATGAACATTCTCATTAACCACATTACCATTCTGATTTCCAACATTTCCTCGGTTACTAACCTGAGCTAGCAGGGCGGGTAAGAGGTTATGCAATTGCTGGGCAATGATCATCGAGAAGTCGGGTGCACCCCCATTAGCTCCCTCTACATTCCTATTATCTCTAATACCTCGGTCATTTCCTTGACCATTCAAATCCTCAACATGCTTATCATTACCTTCCTTAGGTCTTCTACCCCTTCCACCTCTACCAACCCGTTTACCCGTTCCCCCTCCTAGTGATTCGACAGTAGGCCGACCAGCACTTCGGGTCCTTATTCTTGGCGGCATTATCTATATGAGGGAGAACATGGGCAATGTTAAGTAAGTGGGAAGACTCACACATATATAGAATATATTACTATATATAACCAGATATATACGTAACTCCTCCCTATGATGTCAACATCGATTTGTGTGAACAACATTATCAAGTATGAGTGAGTTGTGATACACTTATAACTACGTTGGCCACCGTACTTATATTTGCATCCTTTCCCATTCATATTCAATATTAAGTCCACCCATTTTAATGACTGACATAACTAAGGCACCAAGCCGCGAACACACAAGGCACACAGAAGCGGAACACCGCACACATAGATCCTATACGCAACTAAACGATGGATCTTAGGTTATAGTCTAGGCCAAACCACCTAGTTCTCTATAACCTTGGCTCTGATTACCAATTTGTCTATAACAATTCAGTATTTTCATCAATATAATATCCATCTATTAAATTAGATGCAATGTAACATCTTTATATACCACCTTCTTACAGGAAAATTTTTGCTTTATTCTATTATGTAACATAGTTTACATAACTAAAGTAAACAAGCTCACGCAACAACCAATGCCATCTATATCTATGTTTATATCATGTAAGCATCCTAATATGTCAAGTCAATGTTTTAATATCATTTTTACCAGATACATTATCCATTTAACGTACTTTTCAAAACAAGCATTAAACGTTAACGTTTATATCAAAACCCTAATAAAATGAATGTGCAAGCCTTCAAGCATGTGTACAAGTATACAATACACAACATTTGAAATATAATTTCCCTCCAAGTCAATGTACAACACATTAAAGCTCAATGTACAAGTCCATTAAGCATAAAATTCAAACTTTGCCATTTTCCATCATTCTCATTCTAGATTTCATACCACCTATTTAGCACAAGGTACAACACTCAATGCACAACTTCTAAACCCTAAACCTAAACCTTAAATAATCCTAAAACCCTAAACCCTAAACGAAACCCTAAACTAGTTCTAAACCCTAATTTGAAATCACTTAACCTAAAAACTAACTCGAAACCAAAACCTTAATCCTAAACCCTAATCTTAACACAAAACCTTAATCCTAAACCCTAAACTATCCTAAACCCTAACCCTAATTTGAATTCAAACCAAAAACCCTAAACCGAGACCAAAACCAACCTAACACCCTTATTTTCATTTTAAACCCATTTTAACCCAACCAAGCACCTCAAGCTAGAATTGATCTTAGAGTTTAGACGCGATGTAACAATTACTCATAACAATTAGTGTGTGATGGTTTGACGACATAACCCAACAATCATATCAATCCATTACTCGATAATACATACTTATACTATTTTAGAGAAATAGATAAGTAATATACATAAATATTTATAATTAATAGGAAAAATTACACGGATCGTCCCTGTGGTTTACCCAAAAATCATGTTTTTCGTCCCTATTTGATTTTGAATTACACTGATGGTCCAATATTTTATCAAACATGTATCACTGATAGTCCCCTATTCAGGACAATAGGACTATCCGTGTAACAAATTTCAAACAACCTAATTACACATATAGTCCCTATTTTTTGAAAAAAATGGACCAATCAGTGTAATTAGTTTGAAAATTTAGGACTCTGTGAATTAAAATCAAATAGGGACGAAACATATTCAGGGTAAACCACAGGTACTATCCGTTTATATTTTTCCTAAAAATAATAATTATAATAAATCCTCGATAATCCATTCCGAAACCTTAGTCACCGTAAAATAATTCATATTAGAGTGAAAATGAATATTAACTCATAAAGAACATATTTGTGAAGTTTGAGAAAATTATATTTTTACTCTTTTAGGAATTATTAAATAAATAAAATAATTTAATAAATTTATTATTTACATCAAAAGTCAGTTTTTAGGAAAATTTATAAGTAAAAATTTTTAAACGAACTGTGAACAGACCCGTACGCTCATATACACCATTTTCCAAGTTTTCAAAACCTTATTTTTCAACATTTTTCATAATTTTGACACTTTCTACAAATTCCCAAAATCCAATCTTAACGATTACTAAAACCTTTTTCGCCCAAAATATCGTTTAATATCACTTTGTAAATACATTTCCACTTTCAAAAGTCCGTCAAAACTCTTTAAACGACTAAATATCGCTTATTGGGCTTTAAGGCCCCAATAAGGGGCCAATAAGATATTTAATAGTCCAAAATACGATCCATGTCTAAAACCAAGGTTCATTTACATACATAAGCTTATACTAATAAGTAGAAAATCATCTGGACCACAATAAGCTCTCCCATTAAGCCACGGCTTAAATAGACTTATTAGGTCGTGGGTCTATAAGCTCCAAAATATGTATATTAAGCTTGAAAATAAGCTAATAAGAATACGTAACGCATAATTGGTAACAATCAGTAAGCCTCAAATAGTCCACAACATACGCCATAACAAAAAAATAGTCAAAATCACTTTCCTAGTGATTTTGGATGTGACGGGGCATTAAACCGAAACTAAGCCCTAAAACTAGCTTAAAAATAAGCCCGAATAAGCAAACACAAACTACAAATAAAAAATGCACTCTAGAAACATATGTTAATCACCATCACGACCACTAACATCAAAACAACAAAAACCCCATTCTTTATTTTATCTGACGAATCCAAACACACCCCTTTATTCGTATTTCCGTTTCCAAAAATCATTTTCACGACGATCAACAGTACAACAAACACTATGCATCAAGATAAACCCAAAAGGACAAACGAAATGTTAAATGTTGAAAACATACTAGAAAATCTTTAAAAAAGTTAGATTTCGACACATACCGGACACCCAACTGTTGTTTTAAATGAATACCCAAACACTCGTATCAACCCAGAATATCACGCTCTTGATCAAAGTTGTAAAATATATGGTGGTTGTGATGGTTTAGGTGGCGGACGTGGAGAGCACACGCACAAAAGTGTGTGTGTTTTATTTTTGAAAAATGATGAATGAAAGCAATAAATCTGTGGAAGTAATAAATTAGTACTAAAGCAACTTTTATACAACAAATGCTAGATATAAGCATGTTGTCTCCCATTGACTTCATTTACCGGGCCATGGATTCCAAGGTCTCGGGTCTTTCTTTTCATGTCGGATCAATTAAAGCTCGTAAAACTCAACCGTAAAATTTACCCCAAAGTTTAATAGCATTTTTTATCACCTTAAAAATACTTTTCCATAACCTAGAGTATTACAACGACATATTTACACTTAAAAAACCTTCAAACTCATTTGGACATTAACGGACGTGTCAGACTCGTTTTTCGATATTTTTCAAATTCACGGGGCAAACAACCCAGAATACAAATAACACAATAATACCTTCCAAAAGAGATTATTAATCACAATAAACCATAAATCATCATAATTCTCATAAAATCACCAACGTCAACACCATAACCAAAATACTGAATAAACTGACAAAAAGTCAAATAGTCAAAGACTAAAAAATGAAATACTCAGAACACAAAAAAATGCAAAGGTTACACCAAACATTAAAAAAAGTAACAAACGACGTCAGCTGGTGGAACCACGAAGGAACGGATGACGAATGGCGTCGTTGCATAATGGCGCGAATGGCAGCGCCATTGGTCCCAAAAATCTCCAATGGCTGACCAATGCACCTTGCACCGTGCACTCTTACTTTAATACCAAAAGGTGTGAAAAGACTTTTATACCTTAACTTACTATTCATTTGACAATTGATAATAAGAGCAAAAGGTGTCGCGATGATTTCCTTCGCCGAATTCGACGTGACGCTCACCACCCAAACACTATAACCTGGCCGTTTGCATCACAAAAGTTGACCTGGCCATGCTATACTACGCAAAAATGACAAAAAAATAATCTTTGGTACAACGGGAGTTTCTTAAATAAATAATTTTTATTTATTTATCCTCAGCTTATATATATATACCAATTCAATTTAATTTTCAAAACCCACTAAAATCCATACAAACTTTCCTAATTCTCTCACAAACACAAACAAAAAATGACTCAATATCCAAATGACGGGTATTTCCATCTAACCTTCTCAATACCAACCCGCAGTCTATCATCTTCCATAAACACCTCGTCCTACACCATCGTTACAAAACTCAATTACTTCCTCGCCATAGCAACAATATTCTCCTTTTGGTACGCAATATACTATGTCCCAAATGACACCCGAACAAATTTATCATCAACAACAAGCTTTTCAAAACCAACAACTCAACAACCAATTCCAAAATCTCCAACATCAATGAAATGCGCCATTCCAAAATCTCCATTGATAATCACAACCACACCAATCACAATCACGATCACGATTCAAAGAACCACAACAACCAACAAAAGAACCATAGGGGCAAAGAATGACAAAAAGACCCACAGTGGATTTGGACAAGGACGGCGAATAGGAAGATCAGAGCCGTCAGTGTTCACGTTGGACACGTGAGGAAGAAATTTTTCTATGTCAGTGTTGGATCAAAACTTCCGAGAACAGTGACATTGGAGCCGACCGAAACGAGGATTCTTTTTGGGGGCAGATTATGCAAGATTTCAACAATGGTACACATCAAGGTACCCGGACCAATAATATACTCAATAGTAAATGTTAGGATAACGTTTATTGGCAAAAGTTCAACGCATTTACAAACATCTTGACGTAAAAGCAGAAAAAGCATGCCAGATCATATTGATACTGCAAAGACCACTTTTATGTCTCAATCAAAGGGAAGAAATTTTTTGCTAGAACACGCGTGGCGTATCTTAAAAAATCACTCTATATGGGACGCCGAAACCTGTTGATACGAATGATCACACCGAAATATTCAGGTCTGATGTGAGACCTTCTTCTTCCAGCCGGAAAAACTCGCCCTCAAAAAAGACCAAATCGGGACAACTACGAGAGCAACGGGGAATGCATCGGGTCCATATCTCGATTCTTTAATCTGGGATATTAAGGCGCAAATTGCAAAGCAAGCCTCAACAGCAACTAGGGCGAAGAAAGAAAAATAATTGGTGTAACAAAAGTAAAGAATTGATCCTCGATTATGTCGGTAACCCAAAGCCAGCATTATCTGAAAGACACAAAAAAATATAAAGGCAAAATATAATCAAGAGTGACCGGGTCATTGATTCTAGTTTTTAATTTCTTGTAGTTTTAAATTGTCCGTATTTTTTTTCGACGATTTTAGTTTCGTAATGTAATTTTATTTAATACGAAATGAATTGTTTGTTTCTGAATAAATGGAAAAAGGGCCTAAATGCTAAATTGTGGTATGTTGTAAAGAAGAAAGTATTTGAGATGGTTATGTCATAATGATGCACAATCCGTGAGGTCCAAATGACATGTAATTGCTATTCATACGACCTATTGCACCTAAGAGAAGGATAGGTCCGTGGCGCATTATCAGGTGCCATCGCCAACGGCGCCAGAAAACGGTTGGCGCACCGTTACCTCAGTGGCGTTTTCCGTTGTCGCGCCGTCACCACCAGCCCAGAAAATATATATATATATATATATATATATATATATAATTTGAAAAAGATAACCGTTGGGGTGTTTGAATGTAACGGCTATATAGCCGTTTTTTTTAGTCTATTTTTTGTTGCCTTTAAATTTTCAATTTTATCCTCTAAAAATCCTATAAATACCAATTCTTATTATTTCATACTTCACACAACAATAAACATACACACTCCAATACATTTTATAACACATAAATCTTTACTTCTCTAATTTTTCTTTCAAACAAAATGAATCCAAACAACCCTCTGGATTACCGGAATGCTTAACGAACCCTTCAAACCAAATGATCGGGTTCGTCTTCGAATCCGGCCATACAATCCGGCACGTCTTCGCTTCCGACCACCTAAACACCTTACATTCCACGTTTCTCAACAAAACCATACATGAAACCCACGATTTCGCTTTATTTTCTCAATGAAAAAATGCAACAACAACAACATAATTAATCTTTTCGCCAAGCAACAACAACAAAACCAAAATGAATCACAACCAAGATCCTCCCAACAATCCTTCCACCTTGTTGAGGAAACCGAAGATGATGAAGAAGAAGAGCCGGTCCCGACCCCTACGTCGAAAAAAATGAAGGTGAAGAAAGTGGCGAAGACGAAGACGAAGAAAACCCAAAAAACTAAACCAACAACCAAAGACAAGACAGCCCCCCCCCCCCTGGCCCCCCCGAAAAGAGCTCTAGTTTTTTATTGACCGAACGGTGAGGAATTGCTGTTTGGCGGAGACTTACAACCAAGTATCCAGATCAAAAGAAGGTGCGGATCAACAAAGGGATACTTTTTGGTATAAAGTATATTGATGATTACAACAAGAAAGCAAAAGACTCAAGATACCCAAAACGATCAAGAACATGATTAATGAAATTGGACCGTCCGATGAATCAGAAGTCGGAAAGTTTTAATACGATTGTGTTGAAACGGCTCTTAAATAGCGGAAGAGAATGATAAAGATTCTGGAACGTATTCTGCCCACATGGTTAGTGTTTAAAAGAACATGAAGAATGATTTAAACACTCGGCCCGCTTGGAATTTTTTGAAGGACAAGCACAAGTGGAAAAATCCCGACTCGACAAATGCAAGACGTAATCGTCTTCGGGTTACGGAAGAGGACCGCCCGAGCATTTTGGCCCCCGACCCTTGCCAAGGCCGACGGGATGTACCGGATCCAAAAAGAGCCAACGACGTCTAACCCGACCGCAAAGTTACCGTTCAAACCCGAGAATGTTCAAGAAATTCTTCAACAACAATACGAGTTTAGACGCAAGATGAAGCAAAATGTTCATGAGCGGAGTCTCGAGCTTGAGTCGATTTACTCGAAATCTCAAAAGAGAAGCCGATGATAAGCGGGTGCTACTATGGACACAAACTCAATGGATCCGATGAAGCCGCTATCGAGAAGTGCCCAACAAGCACGAATCCGGGCAAAATATCCAACGCAAGAATAATTATCTTTATTATTTTTATTAGTCTAAATATCTTAACTTTTATTGAACATTAAGTTTAAATGTATTATTTTTTCTTGTAATGTGTTTTTTAAATGATTGAAGGTAATTTTTAGTTAATATGGTGTATTTTAATTTTATATATAAAAATAAAAATAAAAATCCAACGGCACCAGATTTCCTGGTGCCAACTGTTTACCCCAAGAATGTTGTGCCTGTTGGGAAAAAGTGCTGACCGTGGCAGCACTTTTACCCCAACGCAACCACTGAACCCAGTGCTCAAAGGGTAGAACATATAACTCTCATTGGCAAACGTCAACAAACATGTTTTTAGTGGGTTTATCGGTTTTGGGGTCGATTCATAATGTTTCGTAACAAATACTTCCATCCGTCCCAAATTAATAGTCCCTTTTTTTATTTTGGGTTGTCTCAAAATTATTGTCCCCTTTCAAATATAGTTGTGAGTAATGTAGCAAGTTTACCATATTGCCCCTAATGATGCTAGAAATTACAAAACTTATATTCAAAAGCTATAATTAATTCCAAAAAGGTAAAACTATCATACTGCAAAAAAGTAGAATAGAGAATGCAGTAATGATGTATGTTCTTATACTGAATGTTTTTTGTTCAGAGGTACAATTAATTCGAGACGTAGAAGAAAGATTAAGCGTTGTCCTATCAATTTAATTTGGACTTATCATTGCTTATTTTTTTGTCTTATTTTGGATTCGGCTTATTCTACATATTTGTTGTGTGCTTATCTTGCAAAAAGCTTAAACCTTTCTTTTCAAAAACAATAACTAGCATACTTATAGATAGATTTCATGGTTTTTAGCTTGGAAAAATTCGAATTTTTTGGTACTTTTAGGCATGGTTGTTAAGATCCCGATCCTATATTAGGATCTTACAATTTTACGATACTGCAAAGCAAAAATGATCCAGATCCTACATAGGATCTTTGCATGCTTAAGATCTTATAGGATCCCGATCTTGACCGTAGGATCTTAAGATCTACTCCGATCCGATCTTACTTTTCTCGAACCACAAAATAAAAAACTATAAATTTATGGGTTGTGTTTCGTAGAATTTAAAAAACAACATGTTAATCTTCTTAAACATTTCATAATCAAAATTTAGGACAACATTTTTATGAAACATTCATATAAATGTGTGTTTATGATATATAATAATTATTAGATTTGTATAATATTACAAAGACTATTTAGACAATGACATTATAGTAGGATCTTACGATCCCGATCTGACTTTACGATCTCGATTTTGCAAAGACTAAAACAATCCTGGGTAGGATCCCGATCTTGAAAACCTTGCTTTTAGGCATATATACACGAAAATCTTGATCTTAATTTTTTTTTCTTAAAAACACTAAAGGTTGGAATTTTATGATAGATATAGCCTAATAATACTTAGTTTTGTAAAAGGAATCAAGAAAAACATTAAAAAGTGTGTTTTTAGATGAGTTAAAAAGTTGGTTTTCAGATTTTTATGAAGGAGGCGATTTATGCTTTGAAGGAGGCGATTTATACTCCTTTGTGTTAGGCGATTTATGTAGCTTTGTCTTAGGCGATTTATGCAGCTTTGTGTTAGGCGATTTATACAGCCTTGTGTTAGGCAATTTATGCAACGTTGTGTTAGGCGATTTATGCAGGTTGTGAGTTAGGCAATTTATACTTGTTTAACTCAGGCGATTTATGCACAATTTGATTCGGGTGATTTATACAATAGGCGATTTATACACAGGTTAAATCAGGCAATTTATAAAGGTTTAAATCAGGCGATTTATACAGGGTCATTTCAGGCGATTTATTCCACAGTCTTTTTAAAAAAAGAGTTCTTTGACGGGAAAACTTAAGTAAAATTTATTTTTTATATTAAACTTTATAGCTTATTTTTACGTCAAATTCAAATTTTGGTATAACGAAAGTCCTCTAACATTTGGTTTTTTTCAAAAATTTGAACAAAATTCTACGATTTTTCAAAAGGAATTTCTCGATGACAAATCATAATCTTACCAAAAAATTGTTTATTCAACACTCCATCCCTCACAGTGTTTTCAAAAGAGAACAATTTCTCAATTGGTCCTATTTATTAGGGAGTTATATTCGAAAAACAAAGTTTTAAATGTTCTTGGAAGCATCAACAACACCAAATATTATGTATTCAAAAAAAAACAAACAAAAAAACAAAACAATTATTAAAATGTTTCCAAACCATTCATCTCTGATAAATTTTCTCACCACAGAATTTTTCAAGACATATTTAAATACTCACAAGGTATTTCAAAAACTAGTGTTTATCATTTAAAATAAGGTAGAGAAAATGTAATTAAAAAAAGAAAAATAAAATATGATATTAAAATGCAGCATTATTTTTAACATATATTGGCTTCATCGACTTCAATGTGCTGAACAGTAAGAAAAAGGTTTTTATGGTTCGATCTTATACCCAACAACCATCTTAATTTACACGACGATTCTGAAGCATAAGGTGGTTATTTAGGAATCAATCCTATGAATCCAACCAGAACCTGAGGATCTACCCAAGATAATCCAAAGTTAGAAATAAGCAGTCCATAGTTATGATTAGAGATGAATGTATATGGGAATAATGTCGACTAGATGATTTTAAACACTGAACAATCCCAACAGGGGTTAGTAAGACATCATGGTAACATTGAAAGGCTTGAAGAATGAAAAGAAAATGATGGGCTACAGGGTCTAAAGAAAGAAGCCCTCCACACAACTTAAGGCAGAAACCGGGTCAATACATATGCTGTCAGAATCACAAGTTGATTGCTGACATTGAAAACGACATCATGGACCCAGTGATGCATTGCACAACCCTTCTCAGCCATTCGGGTTTCTCTAACAGAAACTTGTCCCTCATATTTTCACAGAGATTACACAATTATCCTATTGACATCTCCACTCCCAGATTGTTGATAAATGAATAGGTGGCAGTCTGCTCCAGCCTCCGAGTACTAAAACCAAAATGCACTAATCGAGTCTAGAGCCAAAATCAATCAAAATCTCGTTAGGAACACATTACATTTCAACACTTGTTAGACATCATCAGTTCACAAGCCTTTATCAAGAGTCCTAACGCAGTATCAATGTGATATTTGCCAGAACACCACGAGTGATACTATTAGTATTCACAAATGAAGATGGAGAACCTAACTTGAGCCAGCATCAAACAAGGCTCTTGGTAGGTGACTTTGCGAGATTCATATGAATCAAACTTGAGAACAACTGGATATCGATTTGGTCCAGTAAATGAAATTGACATTGATGAATTTTGATAAGAACATGACACTCTCGATGTTTACAAAGAACTCTTTAAACAGTGACACGTCGATCTGATTTTCAAATCATTTTCTCGTATTCACTAACGTAAACCGCAGGTCAAACGGTGGTTAACGTAACCTCAATCCCATTAACATGCTCAATGTACAAAGACAATCTATCAAGAAAGCTCAAGATTTAAAAGACAAAGACTTCCGCTAACTCTGATTTGAAGCTTTCAAGATTATCAAAAGTATTAGCATGTTTTGGTCAATAGACAACAAGATCGAAGATGGCAAAGACGATAAGACAATGACAAGGCTCAAAGTCTAGAACCGCAAAAGCATGAAGGAACACGTTCCCAATCAAAAGAACAAAGAGAAGACCAAGACCACAATAAACTTAACGAACAAAAGCATCTCATTACCTCATGAAGGAGTGTCATCATTGAACTCACTACGGGGAGATGTTAGCCCAAAATATTAAGGTCGAGACATGAAGTTTCGTTCATTAGGGTATTTAAGTCTCGGTCACTTAATTATTAATTGTTGTAATAGATTATTATCAGGAATCGGCTCGAAGATTAATCTAATATTTATATGTTTTGGTTTAATCCCAACGAATAACCCGAGCCCGAGTACTAGTTAAATATCCGCGCGCACATTAAATGTGTAGGGTATATATATAAGATATTTTTTCACGTGGGAACAATATCTATCTCATTCTTCTCAGTTATTCTAAAAAATAACTTTCTCTATTTTCTCTCATCTCTCGTCTCCTTCGTTTCTCTCTCACACCACCACCCTCTCTTTCTCAATTCTAGTTCTTGATCCTTGATTGAAATCGTGTTATGAAGTGTTACTCGGGTTTTTGACAATATATAATAATATATAAATATAATCAAGGGTATATATTGTCATTTTCATATTCTCAAGGGTATAAAATGTAATATTTTTATATTAATTATAAAAATATATTTAAATATTATAAGACTCGATTTTATTAAAACCCGACACATTTGTCGTTATCATTCGTCGATCGAAACACTATAAAACAATTATGTTATATATTTAACATAATTTTAATCATCCGCTAGCTTTTAATAAACTTAAAAAGATAAAACCTTTATCATTTTAAGTCTATACGTATCACGTTACTTAGGAGAGTTCATGTGAGGGGTTTCATTTGAGTAGACGTTTTGACGAGTTGCTGGATTTACGATTTAAAGTGTCCTAGCTCCTCAAACGTTTACTACATGACCTCTGGATTATGATAGCCCGAACAGTGATACGATATTTCCCAAGTTAATCAAACACCAAAAACCGGTCAACTTATGCAATAAAGTTTAGTAATATACAACAATCCAACTAAGACGTGACAAATTATCCCAGGTTACGTGACGAGGCCGTTTTACTACTCATTGAATTTAGATTTTAAATCATCAACTACCTTATAAAGTGAGTTCATAGTCCCACCTTTATCCTGTTTTTTTTCTAAAATCCCCGTGGAGATAATGATATAAACCATGAATACAAGTGTTTTACAACTGTATGCTATCCTGATATATTATTGCCTAAGTTTGCCTTCACTAACAGTTTTTCTTAATCATGAACCATTAGTCACTTGCAAGTGAACATGAATATTGTGGATAGATCTATTGAGGGTGACGACTCCCGTTGGTGTACCCGTACATGAGGTAACCAAACGCACTATATATGAGAACAAAGGATAACTTTGGTAAGTTACCTTTTCTTAAGGACAGTTGTTCCTTCAAGTCGTTAAATTGACTTCAGATGTTAATGTTTGGTTGCATGAGCTTAGGGCAATAATATTGTTTTTCCCCGATAATTGTATGTGTTGCATTATTTACCACTTATGATGACTTGTATTCGACTATTACATTTTAAAACTGTGAATTTCACTCAACCATTGTGTTGACCATTTTAGCATGTTTATCTCAGGTAATTGAGCAAACTATGGCACGAAGTGGCATTGGACATGAGGACGTCCAAACCTGTTATCATTCAACTTTATGTTTTGAAATGTATTTTTGGACCTCTTTTGTAAAAACTCTAATGAATTGAATGATACTTATCTTTCAAAAACTCTCTTTTTGAGTCGTTTCTAATTATTTGTGGACTATGATTCAGTAATTAATACCCCAGATTAGCTTCCGCTGCTATATGTCAAATATGGGGGTGTTACAGATTGGTATCAAGAGCCGCGGTTATAGAGAACAAGGTTTAAACCTTAACTACTTTTTCTATCTAAGAAAGTCCTCCGTGCCACTGCATTTCCCGAATAGTATGTAAAAGATACATAAATATTAGATTATTATATAAATAACTTACGTTATTTACACTGGGTTGTTATAGAAATATGTCTTCAAACACTTCTGACTATATCTACCCTATTATCGTCCCATTTGATTTCGATGTTGAGGATGGCCTTTTCCTCTACAAACACTCATGACTATACCCCGACTTCACCAGACTATTCCCCAGCTTCACCGGGAAACTCCTCTCCTGATCCTTCATATGATTTATCTAAGTATCTTTTGGCCTCACTAGCCATCTCACCTTTCCACGATGATCAGTATATGAAGGTCATGCAAGCATATAATGCTACTAGTAATGAATTACCTATTCCTCTGCCACAAGCTCCTATTGCTCCACCAACTGTTTTGCCTCAATCTCCAGTGTTACCAATGTTTGATCCCTAATATTTCTTTATTCCTGAAGAGATTTTACCACCTCAGAAACGAGCCCGTTTTCTATCACCCTCCTCTACTGATTTCTCTACCCCACCTCAGGTATTTGAGATTGGAGAGAGTTCTCATAAGACGCATCTGAAACGTCATGAGGAACAGATCGAGACTATTTTGAATCACCTAAATGAGCTCCCTCTTGAGCGCATTGAGCACATGGAAGATAAGATAAAAGGTCTTGGTAATGGCCGAGTAATCATACAGCGAGATTTTGACCAACTAGAAACCGAACTTCAAGAAGCCCGTACTCAGATTTTGAATTTCAGAGAGAGCAAATAAGACATGACGATGAGATTGTTCTTGCTCGCGTCAGGGAAACACAAAAAGTGTCGGTCACTTCCAAGTTGTAACAGTCTTAGCTCGTAGTTTATGTAATAATTAGATTAGTAATCTAGTCTAGCCCAAGACCCATGGGAAGCCCATCATAACCCATGGGCCGGCCTATAGGACCTATATAAGCCCCTCTCCTAGCCTTGGAGAGGGGTGGTTGTTCCATTTGTAACATTTCATCATAATACACTTCATCCATTCCATCCATTCTCTATCTCTAACATCACAACCCACATCTCACTCTTGTTCTTGGTTTGATCATAAGATTACTTGTTTCTACACAAAGGCAAGTTGTTCATGATATAATATAATGGTGATCCCGTTGTACTTCATTGCTTCATACTTATCCTATATTATATATTACGATCTCTCATCTCCGTCTTCATCATTAGAATCTTCATTACCGGTTAAATTAACTAACTACCATCTCTAGACTATCCTTTTGATAAGTTTATCTCCACAAAGTTAATTATCATTATGAATCATACCGTGACCCCTCGAAAATGAACTAATAAGTCTGATGCTTGTTAGAATTCATATTAAATAAGTATCTATGATATCACTATTGTGACAATGTTTGTTTTTGAACTTTAAGCATTTTAAGGAAAGACTTGTGATATCATTCTTATTACGTGTTGTTTTTTGTTGATAGAATGCCTCCCAAAAGGACATCAACATCTGAAGCACCAGCCATGACTCAGGCTGCCATCAAAAAACTAGTTGCTCACAGTGTTGCTGCAGCTCTGGAAGCACAAGCTGCAACAATGGCAAGTACTAACAATCCCAATAGAAACACCGGACCTACTAGAACTCCTATAGCAAGAAAAGTAAACTATAAATAGTTCATAAGCTTTCAACCTTTCTACTTCAATGGTACAGAAGGAGCAGTTGGCCTCATTCACTGTTTTGAACAGACTGAATTAGTATTTTCTCGTAGCAACTGTGCCGAGGAAAACAAAGTGACATTTTCTACTGGTACCCTAACTGATGACGTCTTATCCTGGTGGAATGCATACACCCAACCTATTGGAATATAACAAGCTAACAAGATCACTTGGAGTAAGTTGAAAAGGCTCTTAACAAATAAGTATTGTCCTCGAACTGAAGTCAGAAAAATGGAAGATGAATTTTACAATCTGACTGTAAAAGGAAATGATCATAAAACTTATGTTAGAAGATTCTAGGAATTAGCAGTCTTATGCCCAAACATGGTATCAAAAAATGAGAAACTCATAGAATTTTTCATCGAAGGATTACCTAGAAGTATTGAAGGAAATGTTACCGCCTCAAAGCCTCAAACTTTGGAGGAAGCCATTACCATAACTCAGAGGTTGATGGATCATGTAACAAAGCACAATTCTATGCACAGTTGCAATGATCACAAACGAAAGTTGGATGATAGAAGGAACACCACTAACAACAACAACTACCCTAATAATCGCATCAACAACCATCAAAACAACCATAACAACCGCAACAATGATTACCGCCAATAGCAGAATAAAAGATAGGAAACTTTTAGGTCTTATGCTGCCACCCCAACAGAAAATAGTAGGTATACTGGAAGCCTTCCTTTACGTAAGAAATGCACTTTACATCACAGATGACTTTGCACTGTCAAGTGTCAGACTTGCAGCAGGGTGGGTCATCTGACCAGAAACTGCAGAAACAAAGGACCAACCACTGGAAGCAATCAGCAACCAGTATCAGTAATTTGTCATGCCTATGAAGAGAAAGGGCATAAAATTATTAGTGCTCAAAGGCAAACAACAATGCCTACGGAAGAGCATATTTACTGAGGGACAAGAACGCTCACCGAGACCCGAATGTAGTCACGGGTACGTTCCTTCTAAACCAATATCTAGCTAGAGTATTATTCGATTCCGGAGCAAATAAAAGTTTTGTATCCATATCTCTTGCTTCTATTCTTAATATTCCAACAATTACATTAGATACCACTTACGATATTGAAATGGCCAATGGAAACTTAGTAGGCACTAATACCGTTATTCAGGGTGCAACTCTGATTCTGTTAAATCAACCTTTCGAAATTGATCTTATGCCAATTAAACTCGGTAGTTTTGACGTCGTCATTGGTATGGATTGGTTATCCAAGTATCATGCTAGAATTATTTGTGACGAGAAAGTCGTCCATATCCCAATTAACGGTGAAACTTTGATCATCCGAGGTGATCAAAGTAAAACCCGACTAAGCCTCATATCCTGTATAAAAACCGAAAGGTATATATCTAGGGGATGTCAAGTTTTCATAGCCCAAGTAATGGAAAAGAAGTCAGACGATAAACGACTGGAAGACATACCAGTAGTCAGAGAATTTCCAGAAGTTTTTCTTGAAGATCTACCTGGCTTACCCCTAGTTCGTCAAGTAGAATTCCAAATCGACTTAATTCTAGGAGCGGGCCAGTGGCCCGTGTACCTTACAGATTAGCTCCTTCAGAAATGCAGGAACTATCAAACCAACTACAAGAGTTGGCAGACTGAGGTTTTATCCGACCAAGTACTTCGCCTTAGGGAGATCCTGTCTTATTTGTTAAAAAGAAAGACGGATCTTTCAGAATGTGTATCGATTACCGGGAGTTAAATAAACTCACTGTAAAGAATTGTTACCCATTACCCAAGATCGATGACTTATTCGACGAACTTCATGGTTCGAGTGTTTACTCAAAAATTGACTTAAGATCAGGCTATCATCAACTGAGAGTAAGGGATGAAGATATTCCCAAGACTGCTTTCAGAACGAGGTACGGACACTATGAATTTCAAGTAATGCCATTTGGGTTAACTAACACACCTGCTGTATTCATGGATCTCATGAACCGTGTATGCAAACCATACTTGGATAAATTTGTGATGGTATTCATCGATGATATTTTTATCTACTCCCGTAACAAAGAATAACATGCAGATCACCTGAGAATAATCTTAGAATTACTCAGAAAAGAGAAATTATATGCCAGGTTCTCTAAGTGTGAATTCTGGATCAGTATCGTACAATTTTTAGACACTTAATTGATAGTCAAGGACTTCATGTTGACCCCGACAAGATTGAAGCAGTTAAAAATTGGGCATCTCCTACTACACCCACAAAAATACGTCAATTCTTAGGACTTGCCGGCTACTATCGGAGATTTATCAAGGATTTTTCAAAGATTGCAAAGTATTTGACTGAATTAACCCAGAAAAACAAGAAGTATATCTGGGGAAAAGACCAAGAGTCGGCTTTTCAACTACTTAAACAGAAGCTATGTGAAGCTCTAATCTTAGCATTACCAGAAGGAAACGACAATTTTGTTGTTTACTGTGATGCATCACTTTAAGGACTGGGAGCTGTATTAATGCAAAGGGAAAAGGTTATTGCATATGCATCCCGACAACTCAAACCTCACGAAGAAAACTATACCACTCATGATCTCGAATTAGGAGTAGTTGTGTTTGCTCTTAAAATTTGGAGACACTATTTATACGGTACAAAGTGTACCGTGTTCACTGATCGTAAAAGTCTTCAGCATATCCTTGATCAAAAAGAGTTGAACATTAGACAATGCCGTTGGTTAGAATTACTCGCAGATTACGATTGTGAGATTCGTTACCATCCTGGAAAGGCAAATGTCGTAGCAGATGCCTTAAGCCGGAAGGAACGAATCAAACCACTCCGAGTTAAATCATTCCATTCACCCAAAATTTCCATCATAAATCCTCAAGCCCAAAATGAAGCACTCAAAGAAGAAAACCTCTATTCATGCTTTTATGTACTTTTCTTGCATTAGGGGCATTTTGGTAATTTTACACTTGTTGAGATTTTTAGGTTTTACATTACCACACTTTGGCGGTTTGAGAGACTTAATCATGCATGAGTCTCATAAATCGAAGTATTCCATTCACCCAGGTTCTGACAAGATGTATCAGGGTCTAAAGAAACTCAATTAGTGGCCTAGCATGAAGGCAATCATTGCTGAATATGTTGGTAAATATTTAACATATTCTAGAGTTAAAGCTAAATGTTAGAAGCCATCCGGCTTACTAGTACAACCGGAGATCCCTATGTGGAAGTGGGAGAGAATAATGATGGATTTCGTCACAAAACTACCCAAAACCTTAAACGGACATGACACAATCTGGGCCATTGTCGATCACCTTACCAAATCCGCACATTTCATCCCTACCCGAGAGACAGATAGTATGGAAACCCTTAAAAGGTTGTACATCAAAGAAATAGTCTCCCGGCATAACGTGCCAATATCTATCATCTCGGATCATGACAATCATTTCACATCCAGATTCTGGAAATTATTACAAAGTGCTTTGGGTACTCAATTAGATATAAGTATGGCATATCATCCCGAAACTGATGGGCAAAGTGAAAGAACCATCCAAACACTCAAAGATATGCTTTGAGCCTGTGTTGTAGATTTTGGAAAAGGATGGGAAAAACACTTACCATTAGTGAAATTTTCTTACAATAATAGTTACCATGCCAGTATTAAGGCAGCACCATTCGAGGCACTTTATGGTCGAAAGTGCAAATCACTTGTTTAGTGGGTCGAAGTTGGAGACGTTCAACTCACGAGACCAGAAATAATTCATGAAACCACTAAAAAGATAGTGCAAATTCGACAATGCTTGCAAGCTGCAAGAGATCGGAAAAGAAGTTACGCCAATGTAAGACGAAGACCAAAATATTGACAAGAGCCATTTTGTTGCCTGTTAACTTAATATTGTTAAGTGTTAGACTATTAATCATGATATACATATACTTTGAAGTGTAATTTTTTCATGTTTCTTGTCTGCCTTTTATATTCCATGCTGACTTTAAAAGTCAAACTTAAATTTCTTAGTTTTTTAACTTGTTTGGTGTATTAGTTGATGTCACATATTTCTATATTTTTATATTAAAGTTAGATAAATAGGTAATAAATTTATGATTGTAAGTGGTTGATTTGACTTTCACAAGTCAAGGTATGATAATGAGAAGATTAATAGAGGGTGAAGAATATCAATTAATGGGATATGCCAGAATTCAGTTCGATGGAATACTATGCAAATGTTTCAAAAGAGGTCCGGATAATCTAAGTCGAAATGTGTGCTTTATTAGAGAACTCGACAACAATATAAGAAGAGTGGGTCATCTTTTCTCTGATCTTTCTTCAAATTTATCAAAAGATTTTGCATGCGATTCAAGATTAGATGCCAAGGCATTACGGAAGAGGATTAGGCCTGCTTAGATATAATAATTTAGACACATGTATCCTCAATTGCATATACATTTAAAACCTTGTCTTAATGCTTCTAATCATATTATTTGCTGTCAAGTTTATGTCGTGAAAGTCGTTTTATTTTTCTTAACCAACATGTAGACTTTTGAGTAGGCACTAATTAACAGAATTTAAGGTAATATGCTCATGACTAGTGAATCTGTCAGTTGGGGCTATGCTTTGTTGCTAATGGGTCAAATGGGTCGAAATTCGCCTTAAAGGAAATTTTAGCCATAAAAGTTTCCTAAATCATAATATTCCAACTAATTTGATTATTGCTCATATAATTTAACTCATGTAATCATATTTTAGTAAACTAATTGCTTATAAAAGAGTAACAATTTTGGCCAAATTTCAGTCAACCCAACATAGCTGCTACTATCTGTTTCAACATAAACGGTCTGACCTGACTATAAGATCAAACAACAAACCTGCTCGCAAAGTAAACCGGAGTCTAACCACATTAATGGCTATTAGTAGCATATTACCTGAACTGGTTCTTTTACCTACGCTAAGAACAACAAATAATGCAACACTCTTATTTTAAAAGATTAAACGGGTCTAACTCATAACCTGATCTTTTCAACACTAAGAATTCACAAAGATAACTCAAAGCTATTTTGTATTTCTAATCTTTCTATATCACAAAAAAGCAACCATTAAACTGCCATATGCAGACTAAATGTTTTAGAAGCAAAATACAATGAACCAACCCATAAAATCCTATGAAAATGAACCAAACACAACCAATTTAGCAAGTTTTTCAAATTTCAAAGTATCACAATGCTAATTAACTTGCATGAAGGTTACAAAGTTTACAATGGTCTGGAATAGGTTATCACAATAGAAAAATAAACAAACCATGAATGACTAATAGTAAAAAATGACCCATTTGGCCTAAGTCCTAACACAATAGCAAAATAAACAAGCGTAACAGTAGCATTTTTCCATATTCACCAAAAGAAGTTGAGTCACAGTAGCATTTACAAACCAAAAGAAGTTGAGTCAGTAGCATTTTCCATCTTGAGTCATGCATATTTACCTGATTCACAGTAGCATTTCTCCAACAACACCAAACGTTGTAAACACATTATTCTCAATCAAGCGGTGTACCTTTTCTGTTTCCAGTGGGTCCTTTTAGTTTGTCCAACGCCTCTTTAATGGTAGAAAAACATAACATAACATGACAACAACAAAATAAATTAAGAACATACACTAAAAACTATATATCTACTGATCTACATATCTTTTATAAGAATTTATGAATTAATAATCAATTTACCTTTTATAACCTCTTCATCTTTCATAAGATCTTCTAAATCATCCATGTAGATTTTTTTTGTGATATATGAACCCAACTTTGACTGCATATCAATGCCTCTACAATTTACGGCTACAAGGCATTCCTATATGGGTCCAAAACACGACCACTTGTGCTAAAGACGGACTCAGAAGCAAGAGTGGATATTTGAAATGACAAGATATCTATAACAAAATGTAACATTCCGTATTTAAGGTCACTATTTATTCCGAGCTTTATTTCTGTTTTTATTTTTATGCAAAGTCATTAATTTTACGTTTACCCGATTGGGTAAAAATTTCCCGTTCTTAGCTTTAAGTGAGCCATATTTAGGAATATATTCCTTCTTCGTGCCTTAAGTGGGTTAATATTCTCATAATACTTCCCGATGATTATAATTTACATCATTGTCATTTTCTGTTGTGTTTCGCGTTTACGTAAATCTCTCGCTTAAAACTCGCGTTTTACCTTAAACATTACCTTTTATTTAACTACCTTTTGCACACCACTTTTAATTAATCATACACATTATAAAATCAAAAAATAATAATAATAAAAACCCTTATAACCCTCCCCTAGCCGTTTTTAACCAAAACCACACACAACACATTTCATTTTTCCATAAAATCTCGTTATTACTTCACTTTTCCATACATGAAACTTTGAAATAAGAGAAACCATCCAACCTCAAAAATCTTCTCCTCCTCCTTTGAACCTTGTGGCTGCCGATTCTAGACCACCACCATCACCATATTTACAAAATTTCTCTACTCCTTTTTGGCATCACAACGTCATCCTAAAACCCCTTGTAAAGTTTGGTAAACTTTCATGAAGATTTGAAGAAGTTCTTGATGTTTTATTGAAGGGTTTTGGCTAGGGTTCATTGGGGTTTTGTTGAGGCAAATATTAGTGATATCTTAGAGGGTTAGAAGCATTTTAATCTTTGGTTTTGGGTCTTTTTTGCTTCGAAATCAGCCCAAGGTTGAGAAGGGTGTTTTTGTTTTTGATTCTCTAGCCTAAATCAACTCCTAGTAAGATCTTCTCTTTATTTAAAATTTTCTTTTGTTTTTGAACCATGCAAATGGATGATGGATTCTGGAAATATTGATTTTTTGAGTTTATGATTGTGTTCAATGATTAGTTATGGCATTGTGTTATGATTTAGAGGGAACAAAATAACGTTTGGATTGATAAGGGTTTATAAAACTGTTTGTATTCAGTAGCAAAACGTAGGTTTATCTCAAACTTTTTGGCCTATAGCCTCCTAGTAAATTGAATAAATGGATAGATATAGGTCTTAGCCTCATGGTATAGTTGGATGCCCAACCAATTCCTCCGGATGAGGAAGTTATGGCCGTTTTATGGTAACTAGTCGAATCTGGATAGTTGTTTGGAAAACGGATTTAACCACTAAACTTTTTCATAAAGTTCTGCATTTTAAAGCATGGGTCAGTAGTAGACACATTAATCTAACTTCTCCATATGGAATCACTTTGATTGCTATCATGGTTTGGGATTTATGGCCGTTTTCGTAAAGGGTAAATTTTTTGGAAATAATATGGTTTGAGTAGTCAGGGGTAAAAGAGTCTTTTACTATGGTTCTGAAACTTTGTAGATAACGAGCCTTACATTTTTGAAAACTAGACTCAAAGGGCTTTCCAGGAGTGAAAGCCTCATATTTAGAACATTTGTGAGCTAGGAGTTATGAGTTCATCAAGTCAAGTTAAAATCAGAAACTGAGTTTTTACGTCTAGTCCGAAAGTCTAAAAACATTTAGTACACCTTGAGGAAATAAGAATTAAAAGCCGAAACTTTGTAGATATTTATTTAACTATGAGACCAGATCATAAGTCATTTTGGGAGTAAAAATAGTTTGGGGAAGTTCGAATGCAATGCCATACATATTTTGGGAACATGCCTCGTGACCACGTTGGTTTTAATTTTAACGTATTGTTTCTTTTCATCGTACTAAGTCGCGTCATGTCTTTTAGGAGGTTCTTAGGAGTACTTCCCGCTCGTTCGAGACTCGTCACACTTTCGAAACTAATATTCTCTGGTGATTTCATAGCCTCGCCTTCCTAAAAATAAATGTTTCTATAACCCCGAGGAGATACATGCTAGTTTTTTATAAATTGAACTCAAGTGATTTTGGTATTGATGGGATCGATGTGAACTAATTGCATATTGTACCTATTGAAAAAAAGGCCCCTAATTTCATGCACGTTTAATTACCTATGATGGGTGAGCGCTATACATTAAGTAGATCTATAGGCCATGACTGCCCTGTCTGGGGGTTGTGACAACCATGGCGCGGATCAACCCTAAAGGACAATTTTGTATTGGAGAATTTCTTTAGGTATATTGCTATATTACCTAGTTGTGGGGCAATGATTAACATATTTATAATAAGTTGGTTAACGAATCAGTGGCATGAGTCTTAATGCAATTAGTGATTATAAACTTGTTTGTATCCACAAGTTTTACGATGATTATAAAATACTTGTATTCCCCCACTCTTTATTTCATATAAACACTATGGATTCACTCAACGTTTTTTGACTTTTTAGCATGTTTTTATCTCAGGTAATCAAGGTTGATGGCTTGAGAGGGGAAAAGGAGTTTAGCCGAAATGTTTTGACTCAACTTGTTTTTGGTTCCATTTCATTAAAAACACTTTGTGTTATGGTTTTTAAAGTTAAAACTTATGTTATGATGTTGTATGGTGATGATCTTGTGGACAAATTTTTGACTCTAATCTTACAAGAATGGAACAATGTTATGTTTTAAATGTCTCTTTTGAGTCGTTCTTTATATTCTTATGTTGTTGTGCTATGACTTAACACCTAAACTGTTGGTTCCGCTGCAAGTAAATTTGGGGGGTGTTAAACAAAAGTAATTCATAAGTAAAAAAACATATAAGCTAGTTATTTTATTAAATGTAATACACCATTGAAGGATTAAGATTTATTACCTTTTGCCATCTTTGAAACAATTAGAAATCGTGGACTATTTAATTTCCACCATGAAAGTATGTCAAAGTCCTTCTCATCATCTAACTTAAGTATTGGTTCTTTTAAATATTTTTTCAACTCATCGTCAAGTCCACTCGATCGACTTGTATTTTGACTTTTAAACGAATTCAATAAAGTATTACCACGTCGACGAGTTGTGTTGCTACTTTGAGTAGATGAAAAATTTTGCACGTCGCTTGAGTTGTTTGTTAACTTTGTTCAATATTTTTCATTATAGAATGCGAACAAAACTCCCATATTGGTCTCAACCTCATAAACCAATTCCTTAACCTTATCTTCTTTTGCATTATCAGTCAAAAACTCCATTGATGTATCCACTTCATCTTCATTCTCCTCCGGTATACAACCATTTTCCATCAAATGCCTAAACCCGTACCTAAGTATTTCTGATTTCATTGTTGGATCCAAAAGCACCGCAAAGTACATATAATGGTTGCTTTTTTATAATCCCTGATAACGCCTAAATTATACATGTTTTAGGCGGCGTTATCATATATATTTTAATCATTTCTTGTGAACTTTCGATACTTAATAGCATGAAATATGTGTAGGTTCACTTAAAGACACTCCAAGCTCAAAAGTACTCAAAATACAAGTGTTTATATCCTTTGGAAGTAAAGATAGAAGAAAATAAAGAATAAATTCCAAAACTGAAGAAAGTGCGCCGCATAATGTATTATGTACGCCACACTTGACCCTGAAATAAACGAAGTCAGTTACTACACGAAGTGCGCCGGTTTTCCTATTATGTGCGCCGCACTTATCCTCAGCATTAAATGAAACTTAACCGACATAGGTAGAAGTACGCCACACTTTTATAAATGTGCGCCGCACTTCTGACCTCTCACAGCCTATAAATAGCGATCAATTTCAAGTCATTTGATATCAATCCATTATTAATCCATAATCAATATATATATCTCAAACACACAACACCTATAACTTCATCAGAGATGAGGGAGTGGTGAGGATCTTAGGATCCAATGATCCAAACACCCCTGTATCTTGCCATGCTACCACTACTCTCCACCACGAACCACCACTAAAACACCACCATTTTTAGACCTCAAACACCATATTTGCATAATCTAAATACATTATACCATAAGGATTAGATGATTCACACTAAATCTCTAATTCCTTCACTCTATTAAACCCGTGACCCAACACACCATTTGGTGACGTGTTCTAGATTTCTAGCGGGTTCGTGACAGTCCCGTGGGTTATCTTAGTAGGTTTGGATGTTGGTTATTTGTGGGAGCAATTGGTTATTGGTTTGGTTATGATGTAGTGTTCATTGTTTGTTTTGGCAATATGTGAAACATGAATAATATTTGGATGATTTTGTTATGACTCATGATTATATATATGTTTATGAATTCAATGTTATCTTCTCTTAGATCCTTGTTTATATTTTGGGTTGTCATTGTAATAGAAGTAGGTCGAAAGGCTCTATTGTCTCGATGAATTACGCATTATCTGTCTATAACAATTCGGTGCCAATCTTGTGAGAATTGATTAGTAAATTGATAAACAACCCAAGTAGAATTATGTTTAAGACCCTTCCTTATGTTGACCGAATGGGTTGGGAGGAATTCATATGTATGCATATTTGATATAAACTATTCCTAATGCACTCGTGATGATGTAGTATATAGGCCGAAAGGATTCTGTGTTATCATTGGTAGATATGCTTGTTATTATGATTACCCGTCATATATGACTTGTATGCTTTGTTTATATAAAGTCTTTCTCTATCTCTATCTATTATGTTTTGTGGATCACGCCTTGTTTCTTGCTTTGCTTACACATGTTTTGGCTAATTTATTCGTGATAATGAATTGGCTTTGTTACTTGATAAACAATCTGTGAATTGCTACAAATCCCATGGAACGACATGAACTTACCTAATACTATATTACAATCAAATAGGGTATACTTGCCCGAATGTTGTGTTTTTAGTCAAAATCAGTATCTCTAGTTATTATAAATTTAAAGCTTGTAAAAACACACGTCAATCCCCCAATACTTGTCATACTTTAAACGCATCTTTGACACCATTTTATCAAACTTTGGCACTAATTCCCACTCACGTATATGCTTGTCAACATCAAGTATCTCACTATAAAATAAATGAGCAACGGGACTAGATTGGGTTGATACTAGTTCGGTTTCTCTTTAGATTTTTCCAAAAAGTCACAAACTTTTTTACAAACATCAAAGTTGATATGATGGGATATTGCCTCAAGATCATGAGAGAAAGAAACGTTCTTCATATTATAATTGTAAAACGCTTCTTGAAAATCAATGGCGGATTTCAACATATCATATGTTGAATTCTATCTCGTCGGGCATTCTGCAATCAAAAACTAATATGAGTCAAAAGCATTCTTAATGCACACTTTAAAATTCTCAATTCATTGTCAAGAGTTTTTAATGTACTTAACCGCTAAACCTATGGTGTCAACTTCCTTTTCATGCACCTTTAAACCATCTTTCACAACTAAGTTAAGAATATGTGCCACACACCTTATATGAAAGTGTTTACCCTTGTCATACATACATGGAAGATGCTCTATCAAATATCTAAGTGCTTTATCATTTGAGGAAATGTTGTCAACTGTAATGGTCATAACATTTTAATTTTCCATTCGTTGATGCACTTTAAAAGTACCCTCCCAATGTCTTCTCCCCTATGACTACTAATGCGTTTGAAATTTATGACACGTTTGTGCATAACCCAATCATCATCTACAAAATGTGCTATTATCACTATATAGTTAATCTTTTGACAAGTAGAAGTCCATGTATCTGTTTTTAGGTAGATAGTATGATTCGGGTTTCCTAAAAACTTAACTAGTTTATCTTTTTCTTGAAGGTAAAACATAGCAACATCCATAGAGATAGTGTGACGAGATGGTAAATTATATTTGTCTTGCAAGTTCTTTGAATATTTAATGAACTCTGGATGTTCAATAAACTTAAAGGGTAGTTCGACTATGACAATAAGTTCAATCAAAGATCTTTTTATAAGTTTCTCATCATACTTCCAGTTTTGCAAAGTTCCACTACTACAACCCTCACCATCCTTACTATTGTCTTTCGTTAAAGAAAGTTTTTTTGTTTTAGCTTTTCCTCATTCATAGGGTTAAAGTTACACTTTAGGTAATGCAAATTCATGTTTTTTGTACCATTCTTAAATGAGTCGGCTCTATAAACTTGAGTGCAAAACTTATAGTGTGCCATTTTGACCAACGATCCATGTGGTCGTTCCATCTTTGGATCAAAATACTTCTAACATTTAGCTTTTTTCCTATTCCTCCACTTAGTTTCCTTTTACGTTTGTTGGCATTCTTCTTGTTGTCGTTCTTCTTCTTGTTGTTGTCGTCTTTACTTAATCCATGATCAAAATCATCACTGTTTAGGTTTATAGTTTGGTCTTAAACCAACAAATTTATAAAAGTAAGTACACATGAACAATAATGATAGCAAGGGAAGCTCTTATATAACAATATCTAATTCCTAAGCAATTCAGTTCATTATTATAGCTTTCTAAAACTCTTGTATCATCACTGTTAAGGTTTATAAAACATGAAAGCAAATGTTGCAACCATGACTAGACAACATCCAAATTTGTCATGCACAAACCACATATAGCTACTGTTAGTTGCAAAAGGAAGCTACTATTCTTAACCATTGTCTTGTTTCTCTTGTATCATCACCATGAAGATTTACTACTTTCTAAAACCATCCTTTCATGTTTAAGGACAATATCCATAATTTCATTTATATAATCTACTTTATGTATGGTGTTCTTATTGGTTTTGTCATTAAAGATATAATGTAACCCAAATTGAGAGTTGCTGAGCATATCTAGTATCAACAAAATTTTACCATAAAAGATAACAAGATCAATATAATGAATCTTATAAGATTTTACATGAATAAATAATACACATGTAAAATTAAGTTATATAAATGAATAAAGACTACAAAAAGAATCACTTACTTCCATCGGAGGGTTTGTGTTGATGATGATTTTGTTAATTTCTTGATGATGATGATGAATGCAATTTTTGTTGATGATGATGTTTTAGGCAATTAGGGATTTTTTAGAAAACTGATACTAAACCTACCTAATGAAGAGTCTAAAGACTAAATATGTTGACTAAATGACTAGTAAAAATTTTAAAGCGGGAAAGGGTTGTTGACTTGTTTTGGTCGGTCCGGGTATAGTATGGTTTTTTGTTAGTTTTGGACCGAATCGACCCGAGACCGAAAAATCCAAATACATGAAACTGAGACCGAACCAACGGTCCTTCGGTTCGATTTGGTTTGTTTCAGGCTGGTTTGGTTTTTTGGACTGGTCAGGTGTTGGATCTTCCTTGCTCAACCCTAGTTGTGTCGGTCTCAAAACTTGGTAATAGGCTAGTCGGGAACACGGGCTCAGACTTTAAGCTAATATTGTCTGTATTGTGGGCCTTAAGCCTAACTAAATGCCAAGCCCAACCTATGAAGCTAACCCTAGGCGTCACTGATGTGTCATCTTGTTGGTTGTTATTTTAGTTATCAAGTTATACATTTATATTTTACTAACTTTACCTAAAACAACACTTTAACGGGCAGTGTACCCGATCAGATGTAGCTTTATTTGTAAATACGGTGTCGATCACTAAGAGCGAGAGCGTTAATCTTGTATTCTATCAATATTTTAGTTAACTAAATTAAGTCAATTTAAACTATGT
>BQNB010069520.1:0-33461 GCA_026074375.1 Tanacetum coccineum | reverse complement strand
CAGTATTCGACTCAGAAAGTTACAGTGAACTGTAGTAATGCACACAAACACACAATATGCAAAAATCAAACACACAAAACAAACACACAAATATGCAAATTAATCTAAACTAAATCTAAACTAAACTAAAACACTAATAAATAAGAATTAAACAACTTCACTCCCCGGCAGCGGCGCCAAAAACTTGATGTGTCGTCGTGTAGGTATTATTTATGTATCAAGTTTTACTATTTATTTTATGCCGACTATACCTAAAACAACACTTTCACGGGCAGTGTACCCGGTCAGATGGAGTTTCGTGGTAAGTAGGGTGTCGATCACTAAGAGCGAGAGCGTTAATTCCTAATTCTATCAGTATTTTAGTTATCTAAGTTAAACCTAAAACTAATGCAAAAGGGGGTTTTCAGCCTGAGAGACTGGCACGAGGTTTAATTATCTAACCTAAGGTTTTGATGACAAGTAAAGCAATAAACACACACAAAAAGACAAACAAACGATAGAGAAGCAGTCGAGAACTAATGTAAGGAAAACGTATCAACCATGAATAATCCGATAAAACGCAGGTTTGTTTATTTAGTGCAATGATTGTCTTATCTCGAAGGGGCATATCATTCCTAGACTTAGGCGGTACTTCTTCCTAAGACCTAGACACGCTAATCCTGTCACAATTAGACGCATCCACATAAAGCAAGCATTTGTTGATTATAATCTATCTTAGGAGATTAATAATGGTGCTCTTACCAAACCCTAGCTCATGGAGACTTTACTCACTTACTGCTTAACGGCTCTTTATATACTAGTAGTCCACTGTCCGAGTCCTTACCAATGGAATAAGAACGTACTCGTTGATACCAAGATCACCTTATGGCTCAACTAATCTCACTAAACTAAAGGTAAGGATAGGTCAATATTTGTGATCCTATGATTCTAGATATATAAATTGCAATATTTAGAGCTATCCCGGACTCTTAGCCTACGCCCAAACAACACCAAAGTTGCAACGCATTAAATATGTAGGACTAGACCCAGTTGAATGATAGGTCGCATACTTAAGCACGTAAACGAATATAAATTGATAAACATAAACAACAATCAATGATAAATTAAGCAATCAAGATAAACAAACCAAACATTAGATCTTCATAAACATGGCTGATACCTAAAGGTATCAGCCGATAGTCATTGTAAAAATACACACGGTTTGATATATGAACGATTAAAATAAAGAAACCTTAATCGAACGCGTATTCGGTTGCGCGAAGATTACAAGAGTTTTCCTATGATCTTGAGGCTCTTTTCTGACCTTCTATGCTCTTCTGATCGTCTCTTGGTCGACTTGGTGGTTTAGGGATTCACTTGCATACCTAAAACTGAGATTAGGATCGTCTGTTAGCCTCAATTTATTGAGTCGAACAAGGATGCTTCGGTCCTTACGAATGGAGTAGGCTTCGGTTCTTTAAGTAGTTAATGTTGTAATAGGATAATATCGGATCAGGGCTCGATAGTTAATCTAATATTGTATTATGTTTCGGGTTTATATCCCAAGCAAAACCCGTGCCGGGTCCTAGTTAAATTATCCGCGCGTCATTTAACGCGACGGGGTATATAAGCTTTTTCTTACCATAGAAAAAGCTAGTTGTTAAGTTTTTTTTTTTTTTCACAAAAATCTAAATTTCTATTTTTCTCTCAACTCTCTCATCACTTTCACTATTTTCTTTTCTCTCTTTTCCTCTCTTTTTCTCTCTATCTCTTTTCTTTTCTCTTAATAAAATGCTATGATACCAATGTTCACAATAGTTCACAACATGAACAAGATTCGGATGTCGGAATAAGATGAAGACGGATTATCACATCATTAATGACAGGAAACCTTCAATAAAACATCTTCACATCTTTGGTTGCACTTGCTACATAACTAGAGATGGGGAAAATCTGGATAAGATGAAAGAAAAAGGGGATCCATGTGTCATGGTGGGATATTCTACTCAGTCGAAGGGATATCGTGTTTACAACAAGAGAACACGCTTGATAGTTGAAAGTCCATTCATATTAAGTTTGATGAAATCAAGAAATGATGTCTGATCACACACAGTTCAGATTCCTCGCCACCACAACGACAAGAGAGTGTTGAATAATGTCTCTTAAGGCTGGTTCCTCAAAGGACAAAAGGCGTCAGATTATGACAACTCTGACCCCGTGCCCCCAAGACAAAATGTTGTTCCTTCAGCAGAAAAGACAGATTCGTCACATCAAGGGTTAGAATTTTCTTCTAGTCCATTACTTGACGTTTATTACAATCAACACACCGGTCTTGCTGAGGATAAACAAACAAATGATCAAGCACCGAATGCATCGTTTCAAGAAGATGAATTTATCAATCCTTTTTGTACACGGGTTCAGAAGAAAATTGGTTGGTCTTCCTCACGCCCTTGATACTACCGATGGTGCATTCATTTCAACACAAAGTTCTATGATTAACGCCATGGACAGAGAGATCATCCATTGAACAAGATCGTTGGGAAATCCAACCATGCCAGTTCAAAAGACGACAGTTGCCCCAGATCCTGAAATGTGTATGTTTGCGTCACGGTGAGTATTGTTGAAAACCGAAAGAACATTATGAGGCAATGGCTGCCTGATTCGGCATGGCTCGAAGCAATTGCAGGATGAACTTCATAAGTCGACAGACTAAAAAGTCTGGGAAATAGTCGACAAAACATTTGCAAGATGGTTTATTAAGCTAAAGTGGTTATGGAAGAACAAAAAGGATGAAGATCAGACTGTAATTCGCAACAAAGCGCGACTTGTTGCTAAAGGTTATGCTCAGGAAGAGGGTATTGATTTTGAAGAATCATTTGCTCCAGTTGCTCGCTTGGAAGCAGTTCGGATTTTTGTTGCCCACGCAGCACACAAGTCTTTTCCAGTCTATCAAATGGACGTAAAAACGGCATTTCTTAATGGTCCACTGAAGGAGGAGGTTTATGTTGCTCAGCCAGAAGGGTTCGTTGATCCAGATCATCCAGAAAAAGTCTACCTTCTGAGGAAAGCTTTGTATGGATTAAAACAAGCTCCAAGAGCCCTGTACGATGAACTATCAAACTTCCTAATGTCCAAAGGGCTTTACTAAAGGTACTATTGACCCGACTTTATTCAGATAATTACGGGGAGGATTTTACTTGTGGCAAATTTACGTTGATGACATTAATTTTTGGTACTCGACAAATCCAATATTCAATACGGTTTTGAAAAATTAATGCACAGTAGAGTTTGAAATGTCATTAATGGGGGAGATGAAATCTTTTTAGGACTTAGATCCCACCAGCTTCCCCAAGAAGGGTTTTTTTATCAATCAGGCAGTACGCTTTAGAAATTCTGAAAAAGCATAATATGGACAATGGTCACTCTCATTGGACACATTGGCTACTAAACCAAAACGAGATGTAGATTGAGTGGAGAACCCCGTAAACCAATCTGTTTATCGTAGTAAAATCGGGTCACTCGATGTACTTGACATCTAGTAGACCAGACTAGTGCAAGCAGTATGCTTTTCTATTGTGCACGTTATCAAGCAAACCAACTCAAAAGCACCTCCAAGGAGGTTAAAAGAATCTTAAAATACCTAAAGGGTACCATTAAACATGGGACTCTGGTTATCACAAGGATTCTGGCTTTGAACTAACAGCATTTTCAGACGTCTGATCATTGCCGGATGCCCTTGATACTCGGAAAGCACTTTGGAGGGATACAGTTCCTTGGTGACTAAACTTGTAAGCTGGATGTCAAGAAACTGGAAACTGCACTGCAATGTCTTCAGCAGACGGCAGTAGTATGTGGCGTTATCTGCAAGTTCGTGCTCACGTATGTGGATGAGGAACAGCTTCTAGATTATCGGCTTTCAAATACAACAAAATACGTTGTATTGCGACTCGCAGTCAGCCATAGCTAAATCTCATGCAACCCTGTTACAACATTCGCGCACAAGAACACTCCATACTCGGTATCACTTATAAAAGGAACAGGTTGAAAATGGTTATAATTGGTATTATATTTATGTCAGAATGAAAGCCAATTAGCTGACATGTTTACGAAAAGCCCTTCTGAGGATCGGTTTATGGTATCTTTCAGAAAGGATTGTTATGAGGATGTTTGACTCCAGCGGAATGGATGGTTCTGACAAATGAGTCTGCTTGATATCATCATTCAAACATCAACATGTACATATTTTTTAGAAAAGACAAAATACAAAATTCAGAAAATCAGGAAAAAATTTCCAAAAAGAATTTCTCGGACCATGTCTCTTGGATCGATATACATTTTAGTGCTTAGAAATGTCGATTAACATTGCACGGGTGTGTAAATGAAGGGGTTCGAGCGATGAGTTTGCAAATAGTTTCAAAACCAGTCATTTCTAATTTTCTAAATGGTTAGAGTGCAAATGTAGTACATATAACCCGGAACTTCAAATTTAAGGAAGGTTTATAACTTATCCTCACAACGAGAAAATTAACGTTTCTCGGTCTTGAGCTGTTCTTACAAGACATTCAATTTTTCTTTAGCTCAAGAAAAAAGGAGAAGTGTTGTACGTTTCAGTGCGCTTACCCTTACTGTTAGAAGAGAAATCCTCTAACATCTGGTTTTTCAAAAAGTTGAACACAATTTTTCAAGAATTTCTCGATGACAAATCATAATCTTTCAAAATTGTGTGTTCAACACTCCATCCCTCACAATGTTTTTAAAAGACAACAATTTCTCAATTGGTCCTATTATTGAGGGGGAGTTTTTCGAAAAACAAAGTTTTAATGTTCTTGGATACATCAACAACGACAATTCTTATGTATTCAAAACATTATCAAAATGTTCCAAACCATTCATGCTGACCATATTTTCTCCCACAGATTTTTCAAGACATATTTTAATCACAAGGTATTTCAAAAACTAAGTGTTTATTATTTAAAATAAGGGGAGAAAATGTAATTAAAATATGATCTATTCCGACTCAAGTGTGAAGAAAAGGTTTATGGTACGATATTATACCATACAACATTTAATTTACGTGAACGTCCTGAAAGTGATAAGGTGGTTTAGGTTAGGAACAATCCTATGATCCAACCAGGAATCGGAGGATTACTCCAAGGATATTCCAAAGATTAGATAATTAGCAAAGTCCTTAGGTATGATTTGGAGATGAATGTATATGGGAATAATGCCGACTAACGATGAGTTAACACTGGAAATAATCACAATGTGTTTTTAAGGACTAACGTATTGTATGCATTGAAAGGCGTTGAGAATTAAAAAAGAAATTGTATGGTAAGGGTCTAAAGAAAGAAGCCACTCCACACCAACCTTAAGGCAGAAGAAGAAAACAGGGGTCAAATACTATGCTGTCAGAAATCACAAGTTGTTTGTGACATTGAAACTGGAACATCATGGACACAGTGATGCAAATTGCACAACCCTTCCAGCATTTGGGTTTCTCTCAACAGAAACCTTGGTTCATTTGTCATCGGGAGATACAACACATTATATATGGACATCCTCAATCGAGATGGTTGATATTGAATAGGTGGCTATCTGCTCCAAGCCTCCACAGTACTAGAACCAAAATGCACAATTAATCGAGTCTAGGCCAAGAGATCAATCAAAATCTCGTTAGGACACATTCCATTTCAAACACTTGTTGAGCATCATCAGGTTCACAAGCTGTTATCAAGAGTCCTACGAATCTCTTGTGATATTTGCCAAGAACATTCAGTGTGATACTCTTTAGTATTTACAATGGACGAATGGAAATCCTTCCAGCTGTCATCATTCAAACAGCCACTGCGGTTTGTGACTTGCGAGATTCTATATGAATCAAACTTGTGACAACTGGATATCGATTTGGTCCAGTAAAAGAATTGACGGTTGATGAATTTTGATAAAAACATGACACTCTCGATGTGTTACAAAAACTCTTTAACGAGTGACACGTCGATTGATTTTCAAATCAATTTTCTCGTTTATCACTAACGTAAACCTGCAGGTCAAACGGTGGTAACGGCAACCTCAATCCCATTCAAATGCTCAATCTACGAAGACATACAATCTAGAAAGCTCAAGATTTAAAGACAAAGACTTCCGCTAACTCTGATTTAAAGCTTTCAAGATAATGCAAAAGTATGAGCATGTTGGTCAAAGACACAAGATCGCAAGATGGCAAAGACGATAAAGACAATGACAAAGGCTCAAAGTCAAGATCGCAAAGCATGAAGGAACAAGTTTACAACAAAGAACGAAGACAAAGACCAAGAACACTTGAGCTTAAACGACAAAAGCAATCTCACTGATCTCATGAAGGAGTGTCATCAATGAACTCACTTCGGGGGAGATTGTTAGCCTCAATTTTATTGAGTCAATAAAGGAAGCTCGTTCCTGTGTTCAAGACCTCACTTCGGGGGAGATTGTTAGCCTCAATTTATTGAGTCGAACAAGGAAGCTCGGTCACTCTACGATGGAGCTTCGGTCTTTAATTAGTTAATGTTGTAATAGAATATTATCGGGAATCGGGCTCGATAGTTAATCTAATATTGTATATGTTTTGGGTTTAATCCCAAGCAAAACCCGAGCCCGGGTCCTAGTTAAATATCCGCGGTCATTTTTTTTAACGCGACGGGGGTATATAAGCTTTTTCTTACATAGAAAAAAGCTAGTTGCTTAAGTTGTTCATTTACACAGAAATCTAAATTTCTAATTTTTCCTCTAACTCTCTCATCTTCTTCCTATTTCTCTTTTCTTCTTTCTCTCTTTTCTCTCTATCTCTTTCTCTTTTCTCTTAATAAAATGGCTCGATTTCTATTTCACTTAATCCGACCTCCGGATCTTGTTCATGTGGTGAATCTAATGTTAACATCGTCTATTTATAGAGTCTGGAAACTCGTTGATACGCCGTATCAAGCAATGTGGGATACGGCGTATTGGGGATTTCTTAGAGTAAGGACCACGTTTGATATCTTCCATAATATTTTATTACTATATTGTGAATACGGCGTATTAATGTCTCCTGGATACGGCGTATTGGGTCTCCAATCCTTCGTGGTTATTTATGAAGTGTAGGCACGGATACGCCGTATCTTCTTGATGGATACGGCGTATTGAGGTAAAACTAGTTGATTCTTCTTCGTTGACCAAAGTATTATATACGGCGTATCGTTGATGTGGATACGGCGTATTCTTCAAAGTCAGGCAATGGTCTTTTGATTCGTCAAAGTCTTGGATACGTCGTATAGGTCTAGAATAATACGGCGTATTTTCTGTCAGATCAGTAGACTTTCTCGAATTCTTCGTTTATGCTCCAAAATGTGTACCTTTTAGCATAACTTCACCAAGTACTCCATAATTACTGCAATTCTCAAATATGAACGATTAAGTAATAATTCTTTGCAATAATTATACAAAATGGGTTAATTACATGGGATAAATGATGCTATATAATAGACGTTATTTGATGTCATCAATCTCACATGAGGTAGTGATTTTGTTCACTTGAGTAGGTTGTGTCGGAGCAAGATGAGCTTCCATCAACTGTTGAACTTGATTCTCGAGCTCGATGAGGCGGCGGTCGGATGTACTTGGGACATCTTGAGGCAAAGAGATTGCCTTAACCAGCTTAGCGAAATCCCTTGGGTCGTTCCAACTTTCGTTGTCATAGAGGGTGAGGTCCTCTAATAATGCCCAGGATTCTTTGGCGTTTCTGTCACGAAGCTTGCCACCGGCCGATTGGTCAATGGTTCGTCTTGTGACGGGATTGACATGGTCATAAAAGATTTAGTCTTGGAGCCAAAGATCGATGCCATGATGAGGGACTTTTGGAGTAAGTCCTTGAAATGAGTCCATGCTTCTGAGAGAGATTCTCCTTGATGTTGTTGGAACATCAAGATATCATTGCGGAGTTTTGCGGTCCTTCCCGGTGGAAAGAATTGAGCAATGAAAACGAGTAGTAAGATCCTCCCATGTGGTAATGGATCCTGTTGGAAGACGTTCAAGCCACTTGCTAGCTTGATCGCGAAGGGAAAATTGAAATAAATGCAGACGCGTTCTTTCCCTATTTTCACCGTCAAGTTCAAGTGAGTCCACAAGTTTTAAGAAATCCTTGAGGTGTTGGTTTGGATCCTCGGACCGAAGTACGTGAAATGAGCATCCGTTTTGCACTAACAGGATGGTGTCAGATCGAAGAGGTACCACGTTGTTCCCTACGGGGAGCTTAATGGTATTCCTGTAACCTTCGTGGCTAGGTTTGGAGTAATCTCTAATAGTACGGATAGGATTCGCGTCTCCCATGGTGGTTGACGAGAATGGATTACAAAACAAATAACACAAAGAAAAGATAGACTATGAGAAAGCTAATATACTGGAATTAAAATCTCACTTGAAAGGATTCAAGTGAGTAGAACTAAGTTAAACTGTGATCGAAACCTAACTATTCCCCGGCAACGGCGCCAAAAACTTGATGCGAGGGTCGTAAAGACTTCAGCACGAAGTTTTACAACTCCCTAGGCAGTGTACCTAATTGTTGTAGTGTAGTATATGCAAGACTCGAGGGTTGTTATCGTTCTCTAGGGGAATAGGTTGGGAAGGCTTGATCATGGTCTAACAGAATTCTAGGGGTTGATAAAAGATTCTTTTTGTGTTTTTATATTTAATGAAAACAGGTAAATCTATGGTTTGAGAGGTTGGTTTGATTAACTAATAATTAAACTAATTATAATCTAAACTACTGGTGATAACTTTATGATAAACAAATTTATTTACCTAATCATGCACTACTCCTCAGATTGCTTCTCCTAGATCCGTTGCTTTGTCACACTTGTGATGATCTGTGTAAGTATTTCCTAGGTCATGAACGGATTACACGAACCTGTCGTCTATTTAATATTTCGTTAAGGCAACGCACAAGTAGAAGACTATTACAAGGCCCCTAAGAGTATATTAAATGCATGTGAAATAACTTAAGATGGATCAACCATATTAAGGGTAAGGTAGTATGAAGACTGTTACCGATGGTATCCTTTCTACACTACTCGCGTTTCCCTAGACGTATAAACAGCGATACAGACAAAAGCTGGTTTTCTAAAGCCTAACGCGCACATTCATCAACAAAAAGCAACATCAAAAGGATCTATAACCTAAGTTTCATGCAATCATAGATAAATACAAATGAGGGTTTAGCCTCACATGTTATAAAGAAAGCAAGAAGAAAAGGCGGTTTCATTGGCTTATAACGGGCAGTTCCATCTTGCAGATGGAACCGGCAGAACCGTGCTACATTGCAGTTTTAGGCTTATAAATACCAAACCCTTTCTCATGTTTTACTCACTCATTCTCATTCTAATCTCTCTAACAATATGATCATTCTCTTCTTTTCAGTTCTAGTTAGTTGCATATATCATTTGTAGGTAATTCTCTTTGTAGAAGAAATTTCCGAAATAGCATACGAGACGATCAAGCTCAAGTGATGTGAGGGTCGTAAAGGACTTCTACAAGAAGTTTTACAACTCCCTAGGTAGTGTACCTAATCGCTGTAGTAGTAGTATAGGTAAGACTCGGGGGTTGTTATCGTTCTTTAGGGGAATAGGTTGGGAAGGCTTGATCACGGTCTAACAGAATTCTAGGGGTTGAAAGAAGATTATTTTTGTGTTTTTATATTTTATAGAAAACAGGTAAAATCATATGTTTGAGAGGTTGGTTTGATAAACTAATTACTAAACTAATTATAATCTAAACTACTAGTGATAACTTTATGATAAACAAACCTAATCATGCACTAATCCTCATATTGATTCTCCTAGATCCGTTGCTTTGTCACACTTGTGATGGTCTGTGTAAGTATTTCCTAGGTCATGAACGGATTACACGAACTCGCCGTCTATTTAATATTTTGTTAAGGCAACGCACAAGTAAGGTAGTATGAAGACTATTACAAGGCCCCTAAGAGTATATTAAATGCATGCAAAATATCTTAAGAGGGATCAACCATATTAGGGGTAAGGTAGTATGAAGACTATTACCGATGGTATCCTTTCTACACACTCATATTTCCCTAGAAGTTTATGCCAATTTAAAATCTTATGGCTAGTTTTCTAAAGCCTAAAGCGCACATCCATCAACAAGAAGCAACAATAAAAGGATCTACAACCTATGTTTCATGCAATCATAAGTAAATACAAAGGAGGGTTTAGCCTAGCATGTTAAAGATAAAGCAAGGGCATGAATCAATCAAACAATACATAGACATATTGAATTATTACTGATAAACAATCTTACTTGATTAAAACATGGATTAAAGGTAGTTACAATAGGGTTTTGAGGCCCTAAAAATGACCTTAAAAGCTGCTAGAAAGACTAGGGTTTGTCTCCTAAAAGTTATACAAAGTTACACACTTAAAATTCTAAAATTGGTTTTGTATTTATAGATATATTGATGCGAAGGCGTCGCTTTGGAATCCTGACGCAGTCGCCACGTAGATGCTTCTAGATCCTCTTTAAGTCGGCCACGTCCTGACGCCGTCACGAGATTTTTGACGCCGTCACCATTCAGATCACGATGGCGTCGCTTTATGCCTGCGATGCCGTCTCCATGCTCTGTGAACACGATTCTTTAAGAGTTTTGGTGTAGGTCTGTAATCTTGTCCGTTTCTTCTCTAAATGAGCCCAAGTCACGTGTATTTCCTCCAAATGTCATACAAGTGCTAAAAACCTAAAAATAAACGATTAAGCACAAAATCTAGGCATATTTTCATGATTTAAGGGGTTAAATGACTCTGAAATAGTGTATAAAATGACACCTTATCAAATACCTCTACATTTGGGATTTGCTTGTCCTCAAGCAAATTGGCTTTTCTACCTAGACAATAGCAATATGAGGGTCATTTAACCTACCCTTTAAAGTTATTTTACAACACAACCTTCTAGACCTCATAATTAAAAGCACGCAAAGTATATACTAGCACCTCACATAAGTGTTTAGGATTCTCTCTTTCACTCGGGTGTATAATAAATTATAACAACTATGGGGAAATGGAAAATTAACACTCATTACCTGTCATAGCATATAAACTACCATAGTCTTGGTAAAGGATCAAACCTCCACCGCTAGGCGCAAGTATTATCTATTACTATCAAAGAGGTCTTTTAAAGAGTTGTGGGGTGTAGGTGTAAGATAACATTAATGGAAATGAAAATGGATGGGATACATTTAGGGAGTAACTTTTAGGTGAATTCGAGGTGAAGGGTTAGCTAATTATTTATAAGAATACACGTTAGTTTGGTTGCTAAGCCAAGATTCAGACAAAGATATATAAAATCTACACAACTCTACATCAATCTCTTTCTTTTTCTTTTCTGTTTTTCTCTTTTTATTAACATAATACATAACTTGGGGCTTATAGATGCACCCCTACACTAGAATTTTTACATACTTTACAAATGAACTCTTCAATGATTCGAATTGAGGTGAATCAACATAACATGGAGATTATTTGACAAACATATAGGGGTATTAACTTAACTTTTCTTTCCTATTCTTCCGTGAAATAAATACTACCATGAATCCCAATAGTCCAAAAATTGTATTTACAAGGATAAGGACTTAGCAACCGTGTACTCAAATAATTAACTTGGGTTAAAACAATAATGTACTAAAAGTGAGTACATACAAGGTAGGCTAAGGCGATTTGGGTGTAACAATTGGTTTAAGAGTGACAAAATTCAACTACTACATACTTCTGGAATACATAAATAGAAGAAACATGAAAAGGATAGGCTCAGAGGGGTATACCAGGGGTATCCTGCACTAAAAATGAGTACATGGCAAGTGTGTGGGATAGTTACATGATCGATGTAATAATCATAACAATTACAGGTTTAAAACATGGGTTAATCCTAGTGCCTCTTATCTAGCAAATTCTAATACTCACTATGTAGTCTCATGATGCATCACAAAAACAAGTTTTGGAATTTAATATACTATCGGTACACTCATATAATTTAATACCGATACCAATGCTCTAGAAAAGGCAACAAAACCACATATACACATCCGTAACGACGGAATACACACATATGATTGCTCACTCCTTAACTCGAGAAAGCTAAAGGTATAAACTATCTTGGGTATCAAAAATGGATATCCGAATTCCTAAAGATCTAAAGGCGAACCTCACATTTTTAGGGTGGAATTCTGAGGGTTTTTGTGCTAGTCATATAAATTCTTATCTATGAGACGCTGTTAATACTCGTTTTTTGTCGGTATGTGCCATAATTGTTTTTTAATTTTGGTCAAAATTACATTTTTTTGCTATGTTTCGATATAGTACCCTTATTTTTAAAGAACAAAGCAAATGGCAAATGAAATAATAGTTTCTAAGGCTTATTTCCCTCCTACACTTAAGTTGAACATTGTCCCAATGTTCTATAGAAGTACTCGTAAAAACGAATAAAAGGAAAAGAAAACAAGTAAAAGAAACTAGTACTCCCCTGGTTTGCTCAATAATGGAGAAGAAACATGCGATAACTGGTTAAATTGTCCTCCAAGAATCATCCAATGAAACTTCCTAAGAACTTCCAAGCTTCTTCTCATCAAATATAACATGTAATCAAAGACATAGACAACTACAAAAAGCATAAAATCGGCGGGATAGATATATATACAACGAGAATTTAGGGTTTTAACTCTACGAAAGCAGTAAAGATAGGATGAGAGTAATGATGTAATCATAGGTTTATGCTGGAGAAGCGACGCCGTCGGGTTTTAATCCCGATGCCGTCTCCAGGCACTGTGAAGAATTCTTCTTCGTTTTTAATGAGAAATTTCCTGCACATAATTTTATTATTTATATTTGTAGAAGACACTGCATAAAAACCTGGAATTAATCAGTTTAATCATATGACTCAAAACTGACGCGAATTAATCTAAACAATTTATTTTAAATGTTTGAATTGGTTCTTAAAAACCCCATACACTTATTTTGTTGCAAAATACCTTTGATTGTAAATAAGACGAAGTTAAAAACAAACAAAGCGTGATTACAAGATGATGAATTCAAACATAAAAGAATAAATGAAAAGAATTAAAACACACGACACTCATAATATGCAGGAAAAATAAACATTGGGTTGCCTCCCAAGAAGCGCTTTTCTTTATTTATGAGTCTTGTAGCTAGACTCGAAGTCACACATCCTTATGTGACTTCTCCTTCATCGTCCATTCCAGTTACATATTCGGGTCCAAGCTCTAGACATTCTTTGTAAAACCCTAATATTTTGCTCATCACGTATTCCACTCCTCTTTTCTTGTCCTCATCGTTCCTAAGGTAGACTGACTTTGTGTGCTCTTTTTTTAAGTCCGAAAGCGAGTTATACTGTTCTATCCTATAGGGCATCTTATAGGCAACTTCATCGGTCCTGTTAGTAAACCTTACTACACCTTCGGGTGGGTCATGAATCATGTTGGATATCTTAACAAAGGGCCTCCCTAGTACTACTTGTGATAACCTAGGGTCAATGATTGAACTAATATCCTCAAAAATCATGAAGTCTATGACATAAGTAAAGTTTCCTACAAAAATATGCATCCCCTTAATCCTTCCCGTGAAATTGCTAACTCATGTATCTGAATTTTCTCTAGGGTCAAGTTTTCTTCTCTTGATCCAATTATACATCACTCGTGTCATGATATTTAGAGGGGAGTTAAGATCAATGTAGGCTTTTTCAACATGCACATGTCCAATGTTGCATGGTATTTTAAGGTTTGATGGACATCCCTCTGTGATGATAGGGTTTCTAAGAAATAATAAGGGAATCAGGCCACTCATTAGGTACCTATGATATGCTAGTTCGCTCTTGGTAAGGAATGTGTCAAAATATTCTACTTCTAACCCTTCAATCATCGTACTCCCCTCATCTTTTGGTCCTTCTTCGCGAGAGTCATCATTCTTTCTAATTATTTCAATAAACATGATGTCTCCATCGTCCACCTTCGTGCAAACAATTTCAGTGTCAGGTGATTGAGGAACCAAGCCGGACGATTCAACGAACGAATTGAGTTTACGAACCTTTTTTGTGATAAATGAAATCGATGGTTCATGTGGTGAGGGTGGGGTGGTGTCGATGTTTTTCGGGATGCTCCTTTCTTCTTGATCTTCTCTTTTCGAATCGTCATTTTAAGGTTTGATTGGTTGCTTGGGACATATTGTGAGGTTTGTTTGGTTGCGGGTCTTCAGTTGGGTAAGAACGAGCAGACAAAACTAGAGAAGTACTCAGTTTCGGGTTCTTAACCGTGTCGCTAGGTAGTGCCCCGCTATTCAATCGGTGATGGCCTTCAACACTATGTCGATTTTGTTGGTCATCTCACTCTGTTGTTGTTTGAAATTGGCTTCAAACTTGGACAGTCTAGCGTCTTAAGATGCCATGAAGTTGGATACCAATCCTTCAAGATTTGATTGACTGTTAAAGCCTTGAGAATTGTTGTTAAAGGAATAGTTCATGATCAAACCATTAGGTTAGAACAGGTTAGGTGGGTTTGAAAAATTATTTTTGGGGACTTTGAGATTGTCTCCACCTAAGGTTTGGGTGACTTTTCTATGACGGATTATAGGTGTCACCAATATTATTTTGCTCGGGTTTGAAAGTATACCACTTACCTCCCGCTTTGTCGGTACGTGAGGATGCATATTCAACAAAGGCTTGTTCGGGATCTTCCATGCAATACTAAGTGTCATGGGGGCCACTGTAGATTTCATATGAGGAAGTGACTTTGTTCACTTGAGTAGGTTACGTCGGAGCAAGATGAGTTTCCATCAAGCATTGGACTTGATTTTCGAACTCGATAAGGCGGCGATCGAATGTACTCGGGACATCTTATGGCAAAGAGATTGCCTTAACCTTCTTAGCGAAATCCCTTGGGTCGTTTCAACTTTCGTTATCATAGAGGGCGAGGTCCTCTAATAATGCCCAGGATTCTTCAGCGTTTCTGTCACGAAGCTTGCCATCGGCCGATTGGTCAATGGTTTATCTTGTGACGAGATTTACATGGGCATAAAAAATTTGTACTTTAAGCCAAAGATCGATGCCATGATGAGGAACTTTTTGGAGTAAGTCCTTGAAACGAGTCCATGCTTCTGAGAGAGATTCTCCTTGATGTTGTTTGAACATAACGATATCATTATGAAGTTTTGCAGTCCTTCTTGGTGGAAATAATTGAGCAAGGAAACGAGTAGTAAGATCCTCCCATGTGGTGATGGATCATGCTGGAAGACGTTTAAGCTAGTTGTCAGCTTCTTCGCAAAGGGAAAATTAAAATAAACGCAGGCGCGTTCTTTCCCTATTTTCACCGTCAAGGTTAAGTGAGTCCACAAGTTTTAAGAAATCCTTGAGGTGTTGGTTTGGATCCTCAGACCAAAGTCTGTGGAATGAGCATCCGTTTTGCACCAACCGGATGGTGTCGGATTGAAGAGGTACCACATTGTTCCCTATGGGGAGCTGAATGGTGTTCCTGTAGCCCTCGTGGCTAGGTTTAAAGTAATCTCCAAGAGTACAGATAGGATTTGCGTCTCCCATGATGGTTGATGAGAATAGATTATGAAACAATTAACACAAAGAAAAGATAGACTACAAGGAAGCTAATGTACTGGAATTAAAATCTCACTTGAAAGGATTCAACTAAGTAGAACTAAGTTAAACTATGATAGAAACCTAACTATTCCCCACACAACGGTGCTAAAAGCTTGATGTGAGGATCATAAAGAACTTCTACAAGAAGTTTTACAACTCCCTAGGCAGTGTACCTAATCGTTGTAGTAGTAGTATAGGTAAGACTCAGGGGTTGTTATCGTTCTCTAGGGGAATAGGTTGGGAAGGCTTGATCACGGTCTAACAGACTTCTAGGGGTTGAAAGGAGATTATTTTGTGTTTTATAATTTATAAAAAGCATGTAAAATCATATGTTTGAGAGGTTGGTTTGATAAACTAATTACTAAACTAATTATAATCTAAACTAATAGTGATAACTTTATGATAAATAAATGTATTTACCTAATCATGCACTACTCCTTAGATTGCTTCTCTTAGATCCATTGCTTTGTCACACTTGTGATGATCTGTGTAAGTATTTCCTAAAGGTAACGCACAAGTAAGGTAGTATGAAGATTATTACAAGGCCCCTAAGAGTATATTAAATGCATGCGAAATATCTTAAGAGGGATCAACCATATTAGGGGTAAGGTAGTATGAAGACTATTACTGATGGTATCCTTTCTACACACTCGCGTTTCCCTAGACGTCTATGCCAATTTAATATCTTATAGCTAGTTTTCTAGAGCCTAGCGCACACATCCATCAACAAGAAGCAACATCAAAAGGATCTACAACCTAAGTTTCATGCAATCATAAGTAAATACAAAAGAGGGTTTAGCCTAGCATGTTAAAGATAAAGCAAGGGCATGAATCAATCAAACAACACATAGACATATAGAATGATTATTGATAAACAATCTTACTTGATTAAAACATGGATTAAGGTAGTTACAATAGGGTTTTGAGGCCCTAAAAATGACCTTAAAAACTTCTAGAAAGACTAGGGTTCGTCTCCCAAAAGTTATACAAAGTTACACACTTAAAACCTTAAAATCGGTTTTGTATTTATAGAGATATCGATGCGACGGCATCGCTTTGGAATCCTGACACCATCACCACGTAGATGCTTCTAGATCCTCTATAAGTCGGCCACGTCTTGACACCGTCGTGAGATTTCTGACGCCGTCACCATTCAGATCATGATGGCGTTGCTTTATGCCTACGATGTCGTCTCCATGCTCTGTAAATACGATTCTTCAAGAGTTTTGGTGTGGGTCTATAATCTTGTCCATTTCTTCTCGAAATGAGCCTAAGTCACGTGTATTTCCTCTAAATGCCAATCAAGTGCTAAAAACCTGAAAACAAATGATTAAGCACATAATCTGGGCATATTTGCATTATTTAAGTGGTTAAATGACCCCGAAACAGTGTATAAAATGACACCTCATCATCAAGAAACCTTGATTCGCATCTCCATTATCTCATTATTGTCACCTTGTTGATTCTTGTACATCATTTAGTAGTTGTAGTAGCATACATCATCTTTGAAAAAAAAGTGTGATTGCATTAGGTTGATTCTACCTTTGTTAGAATTCGGTATTTAGCTTTGTATTGTTAAAAGGTGTAAGCAAAATTTTGAGGCTTCTCCGCTGATTGAAGGAGATTGGTGACTAGTGTTTATGAACTCTCAAGTAGGTGACTCGGGGAGTGGGGTAGGGCAAGGAATGTGTACACAGTGAGAGTGCTAATCCACTACTAGACTCATTAGCGATGCGCACAATTCACCAAAGTGCATGCAAAAAACACAGGTTGATAACAATCTCACAATAGTGATTCTACGAATACAACACACACGCAGCGCAACGATATTCTCTGCATTCTTCATTCTTAATCTCATATCTACACTAGTGACTCACTTAGCGTCTACAGATATTCACTTCGTATTACTCCAGAGGATCACCTTTTTCTTCCAACTTCAACTGACTGTAGTCCATATCTCAACATCATTCTTCTGTGAATATCTACAAAGTTACTATACTAATTCTGATTATTCTGAGGTTTATACACTTCATTGTTGTCATAGGTGATGCGCTCATAGATGCATATACTACACACTAGGACATATACTTGTTTCAATCAAGATACGTAGTATCATAATCACTTATCATACTCTCCAAGAGAATAGTGATTGACTCTAGAGACTTTCTAGTGGTATTGAGCGAGTGTAGGTTTGATGTCTGTATCACACAGGAGTGAGATTGAATTATCTTGTAGTAGTGATCATACACATGTTTTATATGTTTGAACTGCTAGTCTGTATGTAGTGAGAGTGGTTTTGTGGGTGTATACTCTGACACTGGGTTGTTGGTTTGTGATTACTACTCTTGAGATAGTAAAGAGTTTCATTGGCGAGTATCATGTGTAGATATGCGAGGTGCGAATGTGCATACATCGCACGGGTCTAGTAGTCGGTCACATGGTCTTGAGATATGAGGATAGTGATCACTAACATTAGTGAGTGATGTGGCTTAGATGGAAAAGCAACATGTGTTGTGTATTTAGGGGTGTGGGGGTTAGTGGCAGTTAGAGATATGATTGTAATAATGGTTTGATTGCAGTGAATGCAGCAGGAGTGTAATGCGATTAGAATATTAATTTGAGTATATATATATGGGACGTCTATTGCTATTTCACTATATTCTCGGACATAGGTGTTAACATTATTGATCTCTGTATTCGAGGAGTATATGATTTGATTGGGAAGGGTCTGTATTGATGTGTTGTGTGGGATAGTTAGTGTACAACTGTTAGATGCGAGTCAGGTAGTATCAAAAAGTACGGAGGTTACAATTCGCAGTAATAGGAGAGTATCTTTTGATTGTTAACGGAGTGGACACTGATATTATGTCTAAGAGAGGATGAATATTAAAACAATAAGTATGAAGGGTTGGACTATGTGACAACTATCAACATACAAACAAATTACATTCACACATGTTAAGCGCAGTACTCATGAGCGCTACATCACTATGAATGGGATTCACAAGCGTATGCAATTGAGGATATATACACATGTTATATTGCTATTTGTCTTGATTACGCTCTATATGTACACTTTAGGTAGGAGATGTTTCTAGTCTCCGTGGTAGAGATTGCATGATCTAAATACAGCTATTTGTTGAAATTGTTATCGCGATAAGTTGCTAGTCTGAGGGAGTCGAGCGTGTGCGGCAAGTGGCGATTGAGACATTCTATTATGTTCACAGTACACTACAGAGTGTACTTCAATTATGTTATACACACTGGGGTGTATTCGTGTATAGAGATGACTCTAATGCTTTTTGGTACGGTATAATCTGGTTGGGAGAGGGACTGAGGTACTGTGATTTGTTTTAGTGGTGTAATGCGAGCGGTATTTATGTTTAGACACCTGGAAGTGTGGATCACTTTTACTCAGGAGGTACGTGACTCTCTTGACAGTGTACAACAGTATAGGTGATTACGCTGGCAATGCAGATATTTATAAGGTCAAACAGTATATGCAAAGAAGGACTCACTCAGCTCACAACCTCTCATGCTATTACACACAGACGTCATGGTATGATCTGAGTGGCGACACTTCTCTGCTCATACAAATATGGTCACTCATTGATGCAGAGAGGATCTATCATGACGTATGATCGGACTAGAGTGTATATAGGTGACAGTTAATACAGTGGTGATACTTACACGTAGATCTATACTATATGAAGAGTCATAAAGACGTAACAGAGAGTGTCACTGCTCATATGGAATAGGAGTTGGTACGACTACAATTTGGATTTATATGTTAGGGAAGGGGGATTTAGTGGTGGGTTGATTAGTATTATTATTTTGGATGTGTATTGTATATTATTGGGGTATTGTTGGTGTGTTTGGTTGAGTTCCACACATGGGAGGTACAGTGAGTCTAGTGGATTATGTATATGACTTTGTAATGCGGAGTATGCTGGGGATCACATGGGATACAAGAGTGTACACTCACATAGTGTCATAGTTTTAGGTGCAGTCTTTGGATGAGAGGACAACTACATTAGTATATTTCATTAGATGATACATAGTATTTCTAGACTATATGCGAGAGGGTAGATGACCTGATTTATTGTGATGAGACACGTCACAGAGAGTACGGAGGATGTACACACAGCGTTATTTCTGCGGATGAGCAATAGATCGGATACTGAGTAGGGTACTTTTCTAGTGGAGATCGTATTCTATGTGTGTTCTTAGTGTTCTATATTGGTAGCTCACAGATCTCAAGATTTCTAGTGAAGTAGAGAGATGATTGATAGTCACACAGTGTGTGATGGAGAATTGAAGAGATGGAAAAGGAGAGTACTATATACAATATAGGAAACGAGGGGATCTGGGTATCACACTATGATTGAGAGTAGGCACACGAGAGTGGAGAGGGTGGCACTGGTTTGGTGTGTAGGTCTGGAGGCATGTTGCAGCGAGCGAGCGGTGAGCGTTGTATATACAGACGTTGTATCACGTACTGTAATAGTAGGAGGACGGTCTGATTTTCACATCTTCTCAGGGAGTAGTTGGAGTGAGACACACTTTGTCAGGATACACACAGAAGTCAGTGTAGTAGGACAACTAGACGACACATCAGAGTTCGTGTTGCACAGCAATTCTCCTTACACACAACAGATTTATACTTGTCAGTCTGGAGAGATGATGGAGACGCAAGTGGTGTGGTGTCTTACAGGGAACAGAGATCTCTATACTTCTTGTACATATATTTGGTGAGTGAGAGTAGAGTGCACACACAACACAACTATCTTTTTCAATTTCTGATTATATATGGGACATGTGATGTGTAGAGAGATGATGTAGAGGCATATAGGAGCATGTATTGTGACTAGATCTTGAGAGTGACATGACAATCTGTTGTGTCAACACATTAAGGGTTGTAGTACACATGTGATTGTAGAAGTTGATTGTATCTTGTTGGGAGAGATACGAATCTCTCTGTAACATTTTCATGCTTTTTGTGAGAGTCTAATCAGAGTGATGACACTAAAGTGGAGACAATTAATAGGACAATGAGGAGTATGTAGTGAGGTGGTACTACACAGATCGTGTAGAAGAGTCTATTCTCATACTGTCCGAGAAGAAGAGGTGTAGATTGGTACAGACATGTATGATTTGGGGATGGAGTACTCACGATGAGGTAGGGTTAGTCACACACACACTATGTTCTATGGTGTGACGAGTCAGGTGTGAGTGGGATAGGAGAGGGCAACAGGGTGGTATAGTACATAGAGATGATTTCTAGATCAGTGTTCAAATTGAGATATGTGGGGTGCTTTACTTTCTGGTCAGAGAGTGTAACATCACAAGATGTGGAGGGGAAGTCTTCTTATATCTGATCATAGTCTCACGATCCTTAGCGATTTATTATACGTTAGAACACATCATCTTTATGAGATACGCGGTATGGCGCGCACATTTAGTGTGGGTTATGGCGCAGTCTCTCTGACAGAAGACGAGTATTAGTATGAGTGTAGAGAGTATAGGTTGATGATATGGATAAGTGTTAGTGCACATTAGATATCAACTAGTGTCAGCGATGAGTATTTAGATGATATGTTAGCGGGGGAGTACAATTGTGAGTTACAGGGGGTGCACAAGAGGTGGAACAGATACGGGAGCGGTATCTCTAGAGTGCTACACACACACAGGATTTGGTACAAAAGAAGATTGGGTGACAATTCGTCTACTCACAGGATATATGTGATTGTGTCAAAGTGGAGTTTGAGGTCATTAGAGATTGGATGGAGTGAAGTGATGTTTTCGTTCCTGGGGTGTGTGGTAATGCGCTTCTGCACACACACATTTGTGGGTGGTGCATTCACGTAGTATGGACAGTGTATGTGAATGGTTGTTCTGGATGGCAGAGTCAGGTTGAGAGATATGTGTGTATGACACTCTATACTTCACGTACAAGGATGCATTGCACATTTTTGAGGCATGTTGTGATAGAGGGGATCTAGATGGGTAGGTGATACGTCACTGAGTGGAGTTCTTACAAGTCTATCTGTGATAATATGTAGTAGTCTGGTGGATTACATGAATGTGTGACATTACGACATTTGTTGTGTGGGGTCTTTTAAGAGATGTATCTTGAAACAGGGACCACATGGCACAGTGAGGAGCGTTTAGAGAGCACGCCGATGTTGAGACCAGTGGAGTAGATAGGGGGGTGTTTGAGCATCTCACAAATCTGTTGACTGTGAGTCACATATTCTTCTCAATTCTATCACATATTACTTATTGATATTGAGTAGAGCTAGGTGCAGTATGTTGTGTCGTGTGGTACAGAGAGTTTAACAGGCAGATGTGATATACTTGGTAATGAGATATTCACAGAGTGAATATATGATTGAGTGGAGTAGAGATGAGTACCTCTGAGGTTAAGGAGTTTTATAAGTGTGAGTGAGAGAGTTGGAGGGGGGGGAAGGGTTTTTGAGGTGGGAAGGGTGTAGTTTGGTGATGTGGTATAGTGGTTTATTGGGTTATGGAGGTGAGTTATGTGTAGGATAGTCTGTGTCATAGGAGAAGAGATGCAGATTCTGCGTGGTGATCTTATACGCGTGATTCACACTCTTGGTGTTGTGGGAATCTTAGAACATTGTGATCGCATGGTTAGATGTGTGTGCGGCTGATGGAGGATATGGCACATGAGGAGCACACGTAGGGGGACACGGGGTGGGGCAACATTTGAGATGGGGGATGTTGATAGTGCATACGAATATTTGGCGTCTGAATACGGTTATCACTCATTGAGACAAGGGAGGATTATCGATACTATTTATAACAGACATGTGGGAGTGTAGTGTCACTAAGGATTGAGTTCTGATACTAGTATAAGATTTGAAGAGACAGGGGGAGGGTGTGTGTGACTATTAGCGAGTGACATAAGATGGAGCAGATTATCGAGCAACTGTTAGTGTGTTATCTAGAATTTTATGGTATGCGTGTAGTCGGGATGACAAGATGATTACTAGATCGGTTGATCAGGATAAATTACACATGTGGAGGTATTTTATAATAGTGGGTCTATGCACGGGCACGAAGAAAATGACGTTAGACGATGAGACACATGTGAGTATAGGGGTGACACTTCTCACAGATGTACTTCTTCAGTGATGTGTGATGCGAGTGACACACTAGGTGGTATGTCAGTCACTGAGATTGCGCGTGAGGAGCTGGTAGAGAGAGTGACTGTTGGTAGTGCAGTCTCAACTACTACACAGGATGTTAGTTTAGAGTAGAGTATTATTTGTAGGGTCAAACAAGTGTGAGTGACACACTGTGGATCTGTTAATGGTATGCACATAGAGACTACACTGTGCGGAGTAGTTGAGTTAGGAGGGACATAGCAGGATGGATGGAATCAACACATCAGCGACGACTGGATATGAACAGGTTACATCTAGCAGTATAGACTATGGACAGAGCACGAGTGATGGTGAGGGAGATCACTCACACACACTAATGACAGATGGTCTATGATACTTTCAGTAAGCGTCAAGTTGTCTCTTATTAACAAGTTGAAGTTTAAAGTTTAAAGTTTAAATTTTAAGGGAGATTGATTGACACATTGTTTATTATGATCTAGTGACAGCTAGACTGTCATAAGCTCATGTTTAAGTTTAAAGTTTAAAGTTTAAAGTTTAGTTTGTTACGTTTTCACATGGTAGAGGTGATACAGAGGACTCGATGATCTCAGCAAATGATTGTCTCTCAGAGTAGACCAACACTCATATCACTAATACTAAGAGAGTCAGACAGGGCGTGTGGTCATAACGCGATTTTATAACAGGTATCTTATACTCTGAGTGAGTAGTATACGCTATAGATGTAGACACAAACATGTGTATCTACGACAGACAGTATATCAACAGGTTCGATTAAACTATCTTCAATAGGGAATAAGACATCTTGCAACAGAGTAACACACAGTAGAGTTATGAGGATATCAGATTAACACGTAGTATTTAGTCTTTCCACAGTCAAACAGACAGTACGGTCATAACTGGGACATTATATATCATAAGACTTCAAATTTGAATACTGCACATATGTGAGCAAGATTCATATACTTATGTCTTATAGTGAGGTAGATGAGGTGAATAAGTGAGAGACATCTGGTATTCTGAAGTGCAGGGTGGTTTTATGTGTGCAGAGAGAGTTATGTGATATAGTTGGATTGAGACACAAACGTGATCTTATCCAAGTGGTTCGCGAGTGATAAAGAGTTCTACACTAGACTCGTTAGACAGTGAGTACAGAGAGAACGACAGTTGACACACTGTACGATAAGTGTCTCTTGAAACAGGATCACTAACTTATGTTTTAGTGCATTGGATTTAATCTTGTTCTGCATAGGACGTATGAAACGACATTAAGATGAATGTTTCTGAGCAGATCTTTCATTAAGTTATATTATCACAATACAAGTAACTGACATGTACAATTATCTTCTTAGATCAAAAGGGTGTACTACACAAACAGAGTTACAACAGCTCGTGAATTCCTCTCACAGAAGTATAGATCTATGTAGTGATACACACGACTACTATGTCATCTATAGACAGTTTGGTCTGTGAAGTATTTATACAAATAACTTCGTTCCACATAGTTCTGTTACAGAGTATGTGGCTCTGTTGAGGGACTGATCTAAGGTTACCTAACACATCTTTTTCTACACACCAGTGTATTTTTTCAGTCATGAGGTATGTGTGAAGGAACAGCGTCTCTTAATATCTCTAATCAACATATAACACAATATTAGACAACACAGCATATAACTCTCAACCACGGAGATATGTAGTGAGAGAGAGAAGTATAATAATTTCTTCTGACACCATCTTATAAAAACATATCTAGTCATATCTTGATCAGACGTAGGTGTACACACTCATTCCTACTCACACATATAGTTCTCTCTATGGTGAGTTAAGTTGGGACCACAGAATATACACACCAGAAGCTCACTTATAAGTACTATGTGTACTACTATCATTGTAGATACACGTGAGTACAGTTGTATTTAGAGCAATCAACAAGCGAACGGTACATCTCACATGAGCCGACATATTGGACAACAGTGTATGTCGAACACATATCACGAGGACATTGGACACACAGGATTATTTCTCTTGTACAGTTGATACATGTGTGTTCAATGTATGTATGATATAGTACAATTGTGATTTATTATTACACGTTGGTGTAGGTATTGAAGATCATCTATTATATATACGTGATGATTGTGTGGAGGTGTGTATGATTGGTGAATCGTGACGTCTGTGTGGTGATCTGTATGATAGTACTGGTAATAGTACACGTTTTCTAAAGTACTTAGGTAGGAATTGGATTTAACATCACTTCTACTTTAATATGTTGGGAGCTGTAAACAAGAGGATAGATAGAAAGTGAGTGGTATCACACGGGATATCATTCAGACACAGTACAACACACACACCATATTAGGCTAAACATGGTAAACTATAACATACATTTATATCAACACAAATATATTCATGGCTGCACACTACCTGAACATTTTAAGTTGCATTCTTCATGATTTTCATCACATATGATCTCACTATTTCTGGTAGCCACACAGTCTAGTTCTTTATCTTGTCAGATATCTCTAACAAGTCTTATCACATTTGGTGTATGTCACGACGACGGATATCATCTTAAGAGTTATATAAACAATTCTATAAGCACTCCATACTCTACATACAGTCTCTTGACAAAGGCAATAGTTCAAGAGTAGATTAGGATGAGGGTGATTCTTCTTCAATGTTTGTATGACACACAGTTATCTATCAGTGATCACATCTGTTGGAGAAGGATTCAACAAGATAGATTTTTAGACAGTGAATTCACAGACAGAGTGGGATGAGAGACACGATGTAGATACTCACACACAACAACTATTGAGAACGTCCATTAACAGGATGTGTATTGTGACATCTCAGACGTGAGAGTTGAGCAGAAGTGAGTTGGTCTCACACGTGAGTAGGCTCAATGATCTTTCTCTGATTGAGGACTTATACTTATCTCATGTCTTCTAAGTGATTATACTTTGTATCTAGACGTCTAGAGCGACAACATAGTCAGAGTATCTTTTATTTAAGTATTCTAAAGTTTACTGGCGTGCCACATTGTGAGTATGCAGTGGTGAGTATTTTGGGAGTATGAGTTGTTGGGGGAGTAGGGGATGATTGTTATAGCAGGATAGTCACTTATGGAAGCCATAGGTGTATAGGCGAGTGTGTGCTATAGAGTAGTATATTAGCTACAGTTTATGTGAGCCGACATGTTTAGAACAGTAGTGCGGGTACGAGATAGAGATCAGATCATAAGTCTGCACAGTGTATACATAATCTTTGGTCTATACAAACGCTTCTGTCATATACACACATTTCTACTTAGATTAAGTGTGTGTTCAAACTGAGACATTTAAGGTTTTATCGAACAAACTGAAACACACACATCTACTGAGTGGAGTCACTGAGTACTTTGGACGGAAGTGTCTAACACTGCTATATCTGACACATTAGGTATTGTATACTGTCTACACACACAACAAGCTCTAATTTAGATTCTTTAGAAGTATTCTCTTCTCTTCTCTAGTCTATCTCTCATACTCATCTAAAAACATCACACTACAAGTAGTTAGAGTGTATTTTTAATAGAGTGTGTGTCTATACACACTCAGGCTGATTTCTGTCTATATATTTACAAAATCGAATATTGAGAGTATATTGCGACAGTCTTGGTAATCTGGATTCTATGATAGTGAGGTGAGAACGTATTTAACATACAAGATTTTTAAATATATAGTCATCAAGGATTATTATGTCGCATTATTAAGCGCGGACTAATCTCTATAACAGATGTTCTCTACATAGGATTAAATGTAATATAGTCTATAGGTGACAGTCGTCCTAATACGTTTTAAAGGATGTTAGATCCACTGAAGCTATACTGATACACATTCTCTGCGACGCTGTCTTAACACATCTCTTCACATTAGAGGTTTTATTCAGGTGACACGTCATTAGAAGAGAGAGAGAATCGCGTTGTATTTTGACACACTTATACTGGTCTGAGACTGGAGTGTATAACAACACAAACATGTTCTTGGAAGAGGTAGTTTGCGCTACTGCGTATAGTATACACAATACTACAGTGGATATGAGCATGTTGAGTGTGATGTTACCATCTATTATACAGTGGAAAGTTGTGTGTTATCTTTAGTTAGGTTACAAGAGTATAGTGGGACAGAGAGCTCTCTCTCTAATGATCTATTTCTCACATAATCTCTAACACGACATACAATTTGTTGACATATTATACACACTGTCTAACTGAGGTTATGCTAGGGTAGGAGGATGGGGTGGATTATTTTATTGAGTATGTAATGGTATATCTATAGTTCTATCGCGTTTATATGAGTGTGTAGTGGTGTGTGTGTGATGTCTTTGGACTTCATGGAACATAGTATACAGAGGATTAGTATCTAAACTATTCGTATTGGTCTTCTAACAAGATGATATGGTGATATCATGCAGGATCTATATGAGACTTATTCTAGAGATATATTTTAAGGGATGGGTTATAAGACACAGGGATTTACGAGAATATACTACAGTACACTTAGCATCCAACAATTGTCAATAGTTACCGAATTTTATCAAGTCTATTATACAATCAGTATTACAGACTAGGAGTTATAGGGACACACAATACACACATTATTAATGAAGCGAGTTAAAGTTTAAAGTTTTTAAAGTTTAAAGTTTAAAGTTTAAAGTTTATAAAGTTTAAAGTTTAAAGTTTAATGAGGATGTTGCTCGACACCTTTCACACGTTGGGTATTAGGTGCGGGACTGTGTAGCTAGGAGTTGCACACAAGCGACACAGGAATGACATGAGTGTCACCACAGACATTTAGATAACGGCGTGTTTTACGAAACATATCTGAGTGAGCAGGATCTTAAACACAGGATGAGTAGAGTGACACACAGGGGGATGCTTCAGAGAGACTGGTCACTCCAGCTGATTTAGTTAGACATTTGAAGATTCTGTGTAGAATATTTGAGCAGTGATCCCACATCGATCCTCTTCTTTAGAAAGTGTCTTTGAAGGTAGGTTGCTCTCTCTACTTCTTGCAGGTTTAAATTATAATCAGATACATCTACTGGATGTTATCAAAGTTTTGATTTCACCGATTAGGCTATACTGATGTCTCAGGATGATAACAATGATACACAAGTATAGTTATCAGAGTATGAGAAAAGATAGCCTAGTGAGTCACAGAGTTCTATACACTATGGGTATATACTCGCAGATCTGTGTGGTAGGATCACGTAGTATGACATAGGGACGGGATCAGTTCTACAACTGACCTTATTTTTACAAGACACGATTTATAGTCTGTAAGGAGGAGTGAGCCAGTTATGATGCAGACACAATATATATTATATCTGTTTTTCTTACTGTTACATCAGTATGTATATAGTGCTACACAATGTTAGATTAAATGGTGGTCTCTGACAAAATGTCAGAGTACACACAGATGAGATAACTTCTATTGGTATTCACCACATTCAAATCACATAACACAGAGGATGAGAGACGGGGTCACATAGAACGTTTGATACAATGAAGCATAGTTATCACAGTTGTGGTTCCACTCACATAGACTTTGATCAACATGCACACACAAGACACGTCTGACATCACAATGTTAAGATATAGACGAACGATTGGAGGACAAGGTGTTACTCATTAAATAGTTTTAACACACGAACATTGACTCGAGAGTTAGACTGTCGTTTCTAAGACAGGTTGACACATAAGCACTCACTAGTGTAGATAGAGAGACCGATTGCGAGAGGAGTGGTGTTGGGGAAGGGGAGGGAAGTAGATGAGGTTGGATATTGGTTTTGGGAGGTGTTGTTCACATGTGTTCTTTGGGAGGTGAGTGTTATTGGAGTATATGATGGGGTGGTGGAGGTATTGGTGGTGGGTTAATTGGTTGATATGGTGGGGGATAATGTTGGGGTGGATTTAGTGGGGTGTAGTGGAGGGAGGTAGTAGGGGATAGTGGAGGGGAAAGGGTGAGGGGGTTGGGGGGTAGTGTATTGTGTTATTGGGGGTATATGGGGGTTAGGTTGGGGTTGTTGGTTTGTTGAAGGTGTTTATGGATTGATGTGGGAATGGGGAGAGAGGTGGAGGAGGAAGGTTTTTTGTGGGTAGTTTGTGAGTTTATGTGATTTTTTGGGTTGGGGGGGGTATTTTGGTTTTTTTGTGTATATTTAAGTTGTTTTTAGTGGGTGGTTATGAGGAGATGTGTGTTTTTGTGTGTGGTAGTGATTATTTTTAAAGTTTGGAATAGGTTTTTGGGGTGGGGAAGAGGGGTGTGAGAGTGGTTGTAGGGTAATGGGTGGTGTAAATTGTGTGGGGGTGTAATGTGATGGAGAGTGGTTTGTTGGGTGATTGATGTGGGGGGGTGGAAGGATGTAGTGGGGGTGTGGGGGGGGGGAAGGGAGTGTGTTTGGGGTTGAGGTGGTTTGGTGTGGTGGGTAATGTGTGGTTTGGTTTGGAATTTAGTGGGTGGGGGTGGTGATGTTATGATGTGGTGTTGTTTTGGGGAGTGTGTTGTGGGTGTGGTGGTAAATTGGGGTTTAAGGTTGGGGGTTGTTGTGGTATTAGTCATGTTTAGTGAAGTATAAGGGAAATGGATAAGTGGTGTTGGGATGGTGTAAAAAGTGGTTTAAAATAGGTGAATGAAGGGTATTGGGTTTAGGAGTGGTTGGTGTTAGGTTGGGTTAGTTAGGTGTTGGGGTGGGTTGGAAGTTTGTGTAAGGAGGTTGGTGATGGTGTTGGTGTTGTGTTGGACATAGAGTTTAATTTGGGGTATAAATTTGAGAAGTGAATTAAGTGATGGGTATATAGGGTGTATGGTGTGGGGGTTTAAATCAGAGTGTAGTTGTTCTCTATAGAAAGTCGATGATCCTAAAGAGATGGAGTAAAGGATTATGAAGACACACTGAAAGGAAACTATGATCCTAGGATACTTGACGGGGTAGTGTCTCAGATGCAGTGATTAATAGCATAGACTATATAGGCTCATTGAGGATTGGTGATGTATGAACTATGTTGTATGTGTGGTGATTGAGAGGAAGGCATTCTGAGTTATCTTAATACTGTTGGTTGTTGATGATGCGGTGATCTCGAGGGGATTGACACAATATAAGTAGTCTCAGAAATTTAAACGAGTAGATTAGAACACTACGACACACTTTTGAGTAGTGACATCATGATTCTTTTGTCACATGACGTTTATAGCTATTAAGGTGGTTTATGTTTTAGTGGGGATAAGGGTCTAGGAGACTGATTATCAATAGACCAAATTCGGGTATCTGCGTGGATTGATAGTATCAGTATTAGAGAGAGGATCTTTGCAACATAATTCTATTCTATGAGTTCTAGTACAGGTCACTTTCTATTATTATAGGTTCTTTAGATGTGTACACTATGTTGGGAGTGTGGTACTTTCTATTAGCACGCACCATCACTAGGATTGTGGTGGTGTGAGTGGATTGAGTGTGAGGATGATTTCTCTAATTATCAGTATCGTGATAGTTGCACTAGTCTGTCAGAATAGTGTGATAGAGAATTATTGGACGTTCTAAAGTGATTACAGAGACCTGTAGTACACACTATCTTTACAATGTACGAGTAGCACAAGCCTGTTGGGATTAGATCACAAACTGAACTTGATGGTGACACACAGTAGATCACATCTGCTCTTGCAGGAGTTGACAACGATCTTTACAACGCTGACATCAAAGACACAATACACAAGGATTTATATAAGATATATCTCAGGCAGGGACATATTGTATCAACGTGTTGTGTTCTTACTTCTGGACAAACAGTATATAGGGGGTGTATGACGGAGGTTGAAGGGTAATTGTAGTGGGGTGGGGGTGTGAGTTGGTATGTTGTTGGTGTGGGTTGGGGAATTGGAAAATGTGGGGGGTTTTGGGTGGTGTATAAAGTGGGTTTTTGTGTTAATTTTTATAGGTGGGTGGGGAAGTGGTGTTTAGGGGAGGGAATGGGTTGGGTGGTGGGAGTGTTGGGGGGGGGGGTTTTGTTAGGGTTTGGGTTGGGGTTTGGTAAAGATGTTTGAGTGGGAGGTGGGTTTTTGAATTTGGGAGGGTGTATTGATTTGAAATTGGTGTGGTGGGGTGTTGGGGGATGGGGAGTATATTGTGATGTGGATGGGTTAAAAGTTTGATGTTTTGTGGAAGTGTGGGGGGGGAGGTTGAGGGGTGGGGTGTGGGGGGGGGGGGGGGAGATAGGGGTGGTATGGGGTGGTTTGTATAGGTATGGGGAAAATTGGGTGTTGTTTAGTATTGTGGTATGTAAGATATTTTTATAGGTTTGTTGAGGGGGTATATGTGATTGGTGTAGATGATATGGATGTTTGAGTAGAATGAGGGTGAGGTTGGGTGTAGGAGGATTTTGAGATGGGTAGGAGGATGGTAGGGGAAGTATTTTTGTGGTGAGTGTTGATGATAGTGAGTAGGAGGGTGGTGGAATTGAGTAGAAGGAGATGGTTGTGTTAGTGTTTTTATTTTTAATTGGGGTGTATTTTGGTTGGGGGGTTATGGGGTGTTAGTGTGGTGTATTTAAAGTGGAGGGAGTGATGAGGGGTTGGATGTGTTTGGGAAGATTTTAAAGTGGGGTTAGTAAGGTTTTGAGTGGGGGTTTGATTGGTTGTGGGGGGTGGAATTTTGATGGATTGTGGGAGTGGTTGTGGGTTTGTGGGTGAATGGAAAGGGAGGTTTGAGTTTTATGAGGTGGAGTTTAAATTGTGGGTTGTTAGTTTGTTGATTGTTTATGTGTTGGTGTGAATTTTGTTGGTGCGTTTTTGGGTTTTGATGGATGGCGATTTAGGCTTTAAAAACTAGCCAAAGATATAAATTGAATTGACTTCTAGGGAAATGTTAGTGTGTAGAAAGGATATCATCGATATTTCATAATTGGCATCAAGAATAGGTTACCAAAGTTTTTAAAATATATTTCATTTTAAAGCTTTAAATTATAATGGATTCGGAAAACTAGAAGGGGGGTTGAATAGTTTTATCGATTTAATTTACTTTTTAAAAGTTAGTTTGAACTTTATGTAAAGTTGACGATATTGATGTTTAAATAATGCAATAAGTAAATATAGAATGTAAGTAAATGTAAAAGAGAATAAGGAAATATAGAACCGAGACACAAGCGTTTATAGTGGTTCGGCTACAAGGATGCCTTCCTTGCCCTACTTCACTCCCCGAGTCACCTACTCGAGAGTTCCTAAACACTAGTCACCAATCTACTTCAATCAGCGGAGAAGCCTCACAACGTTGCTTATACCTTTTAACGGTACAAAGCTAAATACCAGATTCTAACAAAGGTAGAATCAACCTAATGCAATCACGCTTTTTTTCAAGGATGATGTACGCTACTACAACTATTAAATGATGTACAAGAATCAGCAAGGTGATCTTGATGAAATGATGGAGATGTGAATCAAGGTTGCTTAAGCTTGATCATCTCGTGTGCTATTTCGGCAATTTCTTCTACACAGAGAATTACCTACAAATGATATATGCAACTAACTAGAACTGAAAAAGAAGAGAATAGTAAGATTGTTAGAGAGATTAGAATGAGAATGGGTGAGTAAAACATGAGAAATGACTTAGTATTTGTAGGCCTAAAGCTGCACTGTAGCACGGATCCGCCGGTTCCATCTGCAGGATGGAACCGGCCATTATAAGCCAATAGAACCGGTTGTTATGTAGCATGGATCCTCCGGTTCTAGGAACCGGCCAGTGTATGCTAATGGAACCGGCCTTCTGACACATGTCCTGTAGCACGGTTCTACCGGTGCTGGGAACTGGCTAGTGTAATAGATGGAACCTGCTATATAAAGAACAATACGAATTATTGATTGTCAAATCTTGAAAGATTACGTGTAATCTTTATAGATTTTCCTAAGATATGATAGGTTGATTATGTCATCAATGATGCAAATTAGAAATGAAAAAATACATGTGTAAATGGTTAGTTTAAGTGATAAATGATTAAACGATTACTTGTAATGATTTATGTTTTGTTATCGACAAAACACAAGAAGATCGTAAGATAGAAATAAACGTTTTTACTATTTGTATTAACAAACTAATTACATATTTAGTAGCAACTACATTTGATGTCATAAATTTCACAAAGAAAATATGTTCTATACGTAAAATATGCTATAAAAATCTATATAAGATTCAACGTGTTACCACAATGTGTGCGAGACAGAATTTGTGACCTTTTTTCTCTCTTAAAGCTGGAAGTGGTCCTCATTAGGGATGTCAAAAAGTCATTTTCAATTTGGACTTGATTTGAATCCGAACTTGAATCCGATTAAACCTATTCGGTAGGCTTATTCGAGTCAAAAATTATATTCAAGTCAACCCAAATACTAAATAGGGTTGGATATCAGGTTAAAAATGTTTGTCTAACTCGGGTTTAGGTTGACTTGTTTGACCAGAATAATGTTTTTTATACATTATCTTTTGATCTCAGAAAACGCAGTACAATTATCTTTTTAGAATGTTATGAACCCTTCGGTTTGACTTGCATATTCAGAGAATATCAATCTAATAAACACCTCCTCATTGCCATATGTTGACGATGTCGATGATGCCACCTCTTTCTTCTTCACTTTTTCC
>BQNB010069519.1:0-33461 GCA_026074375.1 Tanacetum coccineum | reverse complement strand
TGGTAACAAAAAAAACATGTTATCTAACATAATTGATAATTGTCTAAAGGTGAAACACGAAGACATCGAAAAATTGAAGGAAGTCCAACAAGTCTTAAAATCAGACTTTAATGTGGGTCAAGCGCAGCAATTGCCAACTAAATTTGATGAAATATACAAGATATGCAGGAACTATGACGAGTTGTTCTGGATGGGAGAAGTCGAAGGAAAGAAACTTCTTGTGCTTTCAGCAAAGGCATCTTTATACAAATTTTCTAATGTGGATATTTTTACTTTAAAACCACAAGCCCAATCCAGGTTTGCTTCTTTTTTTATTGTTATATAACTAATTTGTTACAGTCACGAATAACTAGATCTGATTATTCAAGGTCCAAATCTTAATTGCTTTCTGGTTATTTAGTTAAAATTTCGTGAATAGATGGTTGATTAAACTATTACTTCCTGGATTAGTTTCCTGTTCTTGAGAAGTATGTAATCATAAAATTATATCGTACATGCAGATTTCAAGAGGTGATTGAGCTTTTACCACAACAAGTATTTCATCTTAAATGCACGATCAAAAGTCAAATGTTGTCACCGGTTACGGAATATGTGTGTTACCTTGTGTTCAAGCTTTCAGAGAAATGCCAAGGGCTGGATTGTCCAGTGAAAGTACAAGATGTACTCCATAAAGAAAACAATGAGGCTGAATTTGTTTATTTTATAACCCCAAGCCCATTGAACATAAATGGTATCACTCGGGTTCCAAAACAAAGGGAGGATGGATGGATGGAGATTCACCTGTGGAAATTTAACTCAGCACATGAATTCAAGGATGGCTCTCTTTCTATTGATATGAAATTTACATGTCGTGAAGGAATTATGTCTGGCCTCGTCGTATGTGGTCTCGAGTTCCGGCCAGTGTAAGAATATATTCCTGTACTGTTTGAAATTCGTGTTTACTTTGAGTATCAGCTAAAGGCTTCGATTGTATTTGTGTTAAAATATAGCATACTTTATCATACTAAAACTGGTTATGAGTTTACAGTGACTCATTGTGTGATTTTTAAACTTGTAGGCTTGAAGTCAAGGTTGATGGACTGCCGTTACTTCTAGATTCTTTAAGAACTGAAAGTGATAAGATGAGGAAGTCTGGACGGCTGCAGAGCCATTTTCTTTCAAAAAGAGTTTAGAAAGATTGTCTTTCATTTGTTGGTGAAAATTGAATATAAAAATAAAAATAGAAAGCATTTTAATATTTTATAAATAGCGCAATTGCACCATATTTTTCTATGAGGGAAGGTGATAGCGTGTGGGTGTTTGGATGCGAGTCTTGTAACTGGTTATGTGATAATAATAAACTGAGTTGCACACCAACTGTTTGATAAAAGGTAAGTTTCACTAGTGCTGTAAATTGGTCATGTTAATTAGCGAGGCCATTGAGACTTGTTGCTGCTTAGAATTGTGCTATGTATGCAGTATGCTAATGGCCTTATTTTTGTGAAGATGAACTGTGCTATTAGTCATTACATGTGACATCACAATGTGAGTACGTAATAGTGTTTGGTTGTTTAACTGTGGGTTTTCTTACTGATTATGTGATAATAAGAAAGGTATAATCAAGTGTAAATTGATCATAATACTGAGACAAAGGAACCCGAGACTGCTGCTCATATCAAGTGTAAATTTGAACTTATTATGTGATAATAAGAATGCCCATTTTTCAATCATTGTGTTTGGCAGCAATCATTTCCTAAAAGGGCAGCGATGCATGGTGGTACATGTCAGTAGAAGAGTTGCGTCCTGAAAGTAATCGTGATAAAGCATCAGATTATGTGAAGATGGATGTTTGGTTACATGTTAAACATGAACCATCCGTGTATCAGTTATACGCAACTCAGGTAAATTAACCTATTACAAATACACAAACTGCAGATCCAAATAACCCCCATAGTGCAGGAGTAGGTGTTAGAAAAAGGGATTCTGATCAACAGTTTAAGTGATGGTTGATTATGTGTTTATCCCAACTTTAATCACTTGAAGCAGATCCAAACACTATCAGAGGTAATAGCTTAGCTGATTATATACTTATGGTTATTGTATATTGCATAATCACCTTCAAAAATGAAATGACACCCTCTTAGAGTTGTAAGGGGGTAGTAAGATATACCCTTTTAAATAAACATCCTAACTTACAAGAATATAAATTAAATTATCGTTAGAGTATAGTGGATGAATAATCGGGTTAGTTTTACATTTACCTTAAAGGTTCATTTTCCAGCAAGAGTTTCTTACATATTATTCTGATTCCTGTTATTTTGGCATTCAAAATCAGAAAATTTGAATGAGAACATGTTCTTGAATTTTAAGGTCAGATATACTTCAGTTCCATATGTTTGCATCTTACCTCAACTATCTAAAAGAACTAATTGCATCACCATTATATCAAAATATCAAATGTAGGTTATTGGGGTTTCAGTTTTTGCAAGGAATTTAAGGTCAAACTGTCGATATAGTTAACTGCTTATGTTAGTGTATGCTTATTGATGATTGCTAAAGCCGTATAATCATGTGATATGATTGCTGTGCCTAACTCATATGCCTTGCTGTATGCCTGTGGTGCTAAAGTGTTTGTATGATGTTTGATTCTGAGTTATTTATGTAGTCTTTGCTATATGCGGTTGGGTTGGGAAAAGGTGCAATTCCAACTGCTGCAGCTGTGAATTGGGTACTGAAGGACGGAATTGGGTATCTAAGCAAAATATTTTTGTCAAAAATTCAGACGACATTTTGATGTGAATCCAAAGGGATGGAGGGAATTCGCTGATTTTCTGGAAAATGCAGCTTTTGGTATGGAAATCGTGACTCCTGCTTTCCCTCATCTTTTTGTCCCGATTGGTGCTGCTGCTGGAGCAGGGCGTTCTGCAGCTGCACTTATTCAGGTATCTAGCTCAATTTAACATAAAAAATGGTATGTCTATAAGACATGATTATAAGAACGATTATTTATATGATGGGGTGGACTTGTTTATCTTTTAAGCATGCCTTCCAACCAAATATATCTGATTATTACATCCGTATGCTGTTATATCAATAAATTCCATAGTTACCCGTCGGCATATATATGGTTTGAACATACAATTATAAAAATGATGCTTCCATATGATTAATATTGAAGTTGATGATATAGTATAAAGTCTATTTGCCATAGTCGTGCCTTGTTCATACCTTTAGCAGTATATAACATATTTGTTTTGTTTCAAAACCGGAGAATTTAGGCATAGGTGGTCTACTGTAGGGAGTTTATATCAGTTTATGCATGTTCATAAAGTTGAACTCTTTACTTGACAGGCCGCTACCAGAAACTGTTTTTATGCGGGTTTCGCTGCTCAAAGGAACTTTGCTGAGGTAATTCCCTATTACTTCTAGATTCTTTAAAGACTGAAAGTGATAAGATGAGGAAGTCTGGAAGGCTGCATAGTCATTTTCTTTCAAAAAGAGTTTAGAAGCTTATATTACCTCTTTAAATAGTCTTTTGTATCAAAAAATGTCCTATAATTAGATAGTGTTATAATTACGTATGGAAGGTTTATGTTCTCTGTCGCATGTGTACAGCGGGGGATTTGTACAAATGATGAAATGAACAAATTCTTTTATTAATGTGTGTTTACTGTAACAACCAAATGGAGTCTGCATAAATTTACTTTATCACTCAACGATATACAATCCCGTCTTACATGGGGTAATAGAGGAGGTGAGATGTAGACAACCTTACCCAAAGGTAGTGAGGCTGGTTCCAGAGGACCTTTTGGCGTTATTCAATGCTCGAGTGGTAATGGCTACTGTACCCAACTTGGAGACCTCTCAGGTTATAATCACCAATCGAAAAATCGTTAACAATAATATGGGTTGTTGAATGAAATTCGACCCGTCTTCATCCAGAGAGGAAAGTTGCAAGTCCTGTAATTAGATTGAGTTGCACACCAACTGTTTGATATAACGTTTGTTTCAATAGTGGTGTAAGAGACCCTTGAGACTTGTTGCCGGTTAGAGTTGTTCTGTAGATTTAAAATCGCCATTAAACCTATTTGTTATAGAAGGGACCATCAAATGTCATTGATTATGCAGACCGTTTTTGATAGTGTTAATAGTTTACTCAACATTAGGAGTAATAAAGAAGATGGTAATTTTTTAATGCTCGGAGAGTTTCAGATTGCCATGAGATGTTTGATGAAATGTTTATTTGAGTAGTGTACCGGTTGGTCATGTTACTTAGGCACATGTGACTTATTGCTGATAACAATTGTTTTGTGGATTTAGTTGACATTGTTTTAGTGGAAGATTCGGCTTTTATGAAGGGAAACTGGATAGGTTAGTAGCTATTAAATGTCATTATAACGGGAACTGTTTTTGTTGCTCAGTTTATGGTTGAAGACGTTATATTGGGTTTTATACGTTTATGATGACTATTTGATTGTTGAGGTGTTTTGTCATTTCCTTGATAATCTTGTTGTTATCTGCTCTTTATAAGAACTCATACACCATTATCTTTGTCATCTTAATTTTCTTCGTATGTATATGGCAGGAACCATTTTCCGTAACGGCAGCAATCCGTGGTGGTACATGTCTGTAGAAGAATCGCTTGCGGGAAAATACTGTGATAAAGCATCAGATTATGTGAAGGGAACTGATATGATGGACGTTTAGTTTGACAGGTCTTTAAACATGAACCTCCTTTGTGTCAATTATATGCAATTTGACATGTATATTAGTGAGCTGCTATTTTAAAAAGTAGAGATGGCCATGGTTATCCTGCTGATTTATATTTTTTTAGTGAAAATGTGAAGAATATATTAGCTCTCAGGAAATAATTCCTCCCACTCTCTCGGCCACTTCCACTTATCATTGTTAATCATATCAGCAACTCTTGCTTCATCAGCAATTCTAGCTTCATATACAACCCTTTTAGAAACAATCATATCAATTGGATCATGACTGCACCACTTGTCATGCCACACTGATATATCTTTCCCATCCCTACCTTATAAAGAACAAAAGGCTTCACTCCATCTCTTATTTCAAGCATGTTTTTCCACCCCGAACTATTTGAGTGTAATCAATTTCCCATATGCTTTAATTTTTCAGCTTCACAGTAAGGACTCCTTTCTATCAATAATCTTCCATAGTTGGGAGACTAACAACACCTCATTCCATTTCTACAAAGGTTTGATACCCAATCCTCCTTGTTCCTTAGGACTGCACACCAAACTCCAAGCCACTTTAGCCTTGCCTCTACCAGATTCCCCTGAATTCCATAGAAACCTTTTAAGCAGCTTCTCCAATTCTTTTATAACTGTAATTGGACTATGCTTGCATAGAAGAAAGAACCCATGTAATTAGTTGAATTCTCCCTGCATATGATAATAGCTTATTCCTCCAACAGTTTATTCTTCTTTCTATATTTTCAATGAGACTAGTACAATATTTCACTCCAAGCCTTTATGATAACAATGCAACTCCAAAATACTTCATAGGTAACTGTCCACATTTGAATGGCACGATCTACAATCCAGCTTGCTACTTTCTTTAATGCTACCAAAGAAGATTGTACTTTTATTTTGATTAGGAAATAGGCCACATACACACTACTAAACTCTTCAAAGACTTTTTCACTACTTTCAAAGACTCAGCATCACCATTACATAACACCAAGAGATCATCAACAAAGCACATGTGTGTATGAGGTCTCTGCACCCATAATGATACTTAAACATATGAGAATCATTGATGTTTTTAATCATGATCATGCAACTAAATTTTAAATTATTCAATGTAGTATTTAAAAATCTTAAATAACTTTGTTAAACTATTTTTCAAAAGAAAAAAAAACGTTATATTACAAATCGGCCCACAAGTTGACCCACCCTACCAAAAAATAAAGTTTAAAACAAGTCCTTTCGGTTTTTTTGGGTAGTTCATAAACTGGGATTGGTTTAGTTCAGTTCCTAGTTCAAGAAAGAAGAGATCAGTTCAGTTCAACTGATCAGGACTGGTTCCATTTGAAGAAAGGACCGGTTCCCCTTCCCCTCACTTTTTGACCACTACTTAATGTATAGCACGTTATTATTTTTTTGTTTCTTTCTAAATAGGGGAAATTGCATATATATACTCGCTAAAACATGAATATTTGCATATTTCCTCAAAATACAAGTTTTTAATGCATAATGTACAATGATGTTTAAGCATGTAAAACACGTTATAGTTTTTTATTTCTTTCTTTATATCACAGTTGATATCTCATCTACTTCATCTTGATCCTCAAATTATCAATTAACACCACAACCAAACACCCTGACACAGAATTTTGCATGTGGTGTTAAAGTGTTTGACTATATGATGACAGTCGATATAGTTAACTACTTGTGTTAGTGTATTCTTATTGACGATTGTTAAAGCTGTATACTTACGAGATATGAATGTCGTGGTGCTAAAGTGTTTGACTATATGGTGTTTGATTCTGAGTTGTATATTGGGGTACTGAAGGACGGAATTGGGTATCTAAGCAAAATATTTTTGTCAAAATACGGACGACATTTTGATGTGAATCCAAAGGGATGGAGGTTATTCGCTGATTTTCTGGAAAATGCAGCTTTTGGTATGGAAATCGTGACTCCTGCTTTCCCTCATCTTTTTGTCCCGATCGGTGCTGCTGCTGGAGCAGGGGACGATTGTTAAAGCCGTATACTCATGAGATATGAATGTTGTGTTGCCAAAGTGTTTGCTATATGCGGTTGAGTTGGGAAAAGGTGCAATTCCAACTGCTGCAGCTGTGAATTGGGTATCTAAAGAAAATCACACAATTATGATATTTTGTTATACTGAACTAGTATTCTATGCCCAAATATGCAGGCTTGGTTTTTGGTGAATATCTGCTAAGCCGTCTTGTTCCTTCGGTTAAAGAGGTCAATGACGAAGAACCCTTTTTCCCTGCTCTACCACTCAGTCTAAAGCCAGCAAACAAAGTAAGTCATCAGATATAGACCGTTTTTCTTTGTATTCTTAGGATATATAGCTTTAAAATAGTAAAAGTTACTTACAAACCTGATCTCAATCATTTCGACTCGTACTATATTGACCCGCTACAACCAAACCCGTCTGACCTGTTACATGAACCTACCCAGTTTGTCAACTTCTGAATTACATCATTCTTTTTGTCCCTCCAGGCAGAGAATAGAGTACTTTCACCCGAAGCTAAAGAAGCCGCTGCAACCATCGAACAACGTCTAGAGCTCGGGTCAAAGCTCTCCGACATTGTCAAAACCAAAACAGATGCACATGCTTTACTTGACTTGTACAAAAACCAACGCTACATCCTAACTCCGCATGATGGCAAAGTTTGCGTAAGCAAACTCCGACCTCTATTATCATCATCTTTGCTTGTTATTTCATTTTTGGGTTGTCATGAAAAGAAACCTATATACCTTCACCAAAAATGCGGTTTAGTTCTTAAGCAGTTTTTGTGGTTGATTCGGTTATAAAAGAAATAAACTATACGGATGTAATTGGTAACTAAGCTTGAAAGTTTGAGTATTTAAACCACTCACATAATCGGTAACTAAGGACTTACACGTGTTTTTTGGTGAAAGTATGTACAGTTTTTTTTATCCTTCTACAGTTACCCTCTATTTTAAGTAACATTTTAAACATAAATAAATTGAACAGGTGGTATTGAAATGTATGTACACCACAAGACATGCTCAAGTCGATGTTCCACGTGAGTTACCTCTACTGGTTGGAGAAAAACGTTGGGCTTAATTCCACAGGCATATCTGACGATTGTGGGCCTGTGGGAATGCTGCAAATATCATTAGAATATGTAGAAAGGGAATTTAATCATGCTAAACGTGACGGGGAGCTCGCAGGTTGGGTAACCGAGAGTCTTATAGCTAGGCCTAAACCTCATAGAATTCGACCCGACTACTGATAAAAATTTCTCATAGCGTATACAAAAATTAGGTGTAGAGATTTTGGAATGAATGCGGATTACAGGAATAGTGGATTTTGGAATGATAAGTTGGATTACAAACTGATCAAGAATTGTACATGTTAACCTCAGAATGATTGTTGTTGATTTGGATGTTTCTTTTTCGATTTACAATCTTTTGTGTTTGGCTAACAATAGTTAAAATACCCAAAAATCGACTCATTCATATGAGCATGTACATTGGCCGAAGTCGACATTTCCAGTTGTTGGTCCGAGAGGCTATATGTCATGCTGATGTTAAATGACAGATTCTTTAGTTGATATTCGTCAAATGTGAATGACTTATTCCATCAATGTTGATGTTAATCGATGACATATTCAGTGGCGGAGCTAGAACATAAATTCTAGGAGGGCCATTAAGATAGTTTTTCTATATTAGGAGGGCCGTAAAGTATAATATAAGAATTTAGCATAGCTCCACCCTTGGAAAGTACACTACTAAATTTTTTTCTAGGGGGGCCACCACCCTCCCCAATCTCCACATAGCTCCGCCCTTGGACATATGGTTATATTTTGCCGCGCACGTCAGCAAAACGATATTGTTAATGTCAATCATATATCGTTAGTTACATGCTAGTCATCCTCTACGTGTATGTAAGTTCTGAAATGTAGTTATGCTATATTGAAATCATAAAATGGTTGAAGATATGTGACGTTTCATGTTTGGTGCAAATATTACTCTTCGTATACGTAGCCTTATTTTCGCAAGACCTCAGTTTTTCTATAGCCCAGCGAGTCAGTAACCAAGTCACCATGACTAAAAACAAGCAGTGTTGCAAGTTCAGGTTACTAAAGACCTACTTTGTGATTATGACACATGTTTTATGGAGAGTATCACCAGATTGAAGCAAAATCGCAACTAATAATCTGAAAAGAAGAACAACAAACTAGACAAAGGTGCAAACCTTACGCTGGTGGCCAAACTTTTTGCAAGAATCATCATTGAGAGGAATGATTTTCGTTAAACTTTTCGGACTTTTAAAGATGATTCATGCTAATAGTTTCTGCCAAAAATAAATAAATATTAAATATATAATTACTCAAATATAATATGATAGGCTAAACTTATCACTTCACTGGCATAGGAGCAGAGGGATATGACCCCTGGCCCGCCTGCCTGGTGGGGGCGGTTCCTTCGAGCTTCGCTTCCTCGTCGCTTCTTTCTAGCGACCACCTTCGATCAAATCCTAACTAGAAATCTCTTAAGAAAAGATGAGAAATCGTTTGGATTCTAGGCGAAAGCCTTCCCCGCCGTTACGGGGTATTCTGCTCTAATCTCCGAAATCGAATGACTTCATAGTGGCTGAGGACTTAGTACTGATTCATGCAAAGATGCTCCTCAGGATTGACATGGCCCCAGTTTTGAAGAATTCGATGACTGGCCTATTCTACCAAAAATAAACGGTAAGTCGGTAACTATTATGCTTTTATAATACCCATGTTCAAAATCTATAAAACGAACAACAGTCAAAACACTTTCTTCCCCTGAAAAACAAACATGATTCTTCAAATAAACCCTACTAACTTAACAACTTTGAACCTCATTTCAACTTCCTTAAACCCTAAACCCCATAAACCCAATAACAACCACCTTCCCGCCAAATTACCCACTTTCCAAATACCCCTCCAAGAACCCATCAAAACCCTTAAACCAAAACCCACCATAACCACTACCCCGTCCGATATCTTACGCCTACTCGACACGCTCCGTTTTCCCGTACCCAATGCCGTCTACATTTCACTATTAAAAGAATGCACCCAGTGCCAAGATTCAAATGAGGCAGTTTTAGTACATACCCATATGACAAAAACGCGTAAAAAAGCGTCTGTCTTTGAGTTTGGTTAATAGGGTTTTGATTATGTATGACTCGTGTGGGAGTTTGGATAATGCGCGTAAAGTGTTTGATGAAATGTCTAAAAAGGATTTTAATTCGTGGGCGATTATGATCGCGGGGTATGCTGATAATGGCGAGTATGAAGAAGTGATTAGGCTGTTTGTAAATGATAAGTTTCGGTATATAATGTATAGTTGTGGGAGTTTTCATATTAGTTGGATTATGGTGTGTGTGCTTAATTGTGGGAGCTTGGGGAGCAAGTTCATGGGTGGTTGATTAAGTCGGGGTATGGAGGTGATTTGTTTGTGGGGAGTTCGCTGATTAGTTTTTATAGGAGGGTTGGGTGTTTTGAAGATGGGGAAATGGTTTTTGATCACATTGGTTCCAGGAGAAATGTAGTGGTGTGGACGGCTAGGATTATTAATAATTGTAAGGAGGAACGGTTTTGTGAGGTTTTTGAGGTGTTTAATGAAATGGGGAAAGAGGGTGTTAGGAAAAATAGCTTTACGTTATCTAGTGTGCTTAGTGCTTGTTCGAAGATATGTGATGATGGGAATTGTGGTGAGCAGGTTCATGCTAATGCGATTAAGTTAGGATTGGCGTCTAAGAGTTATATGCAGTGTGGGTTGGTTAATATGTATGGGAAGTTCGGGTTGATGAATGATGCAAAAAGAGTTTTTTATATGAAAGAAGGTAGGAGGAATCGTGCGTGTTGGAATGCTATGCTGACTAGTTTGGTACAAAACGGGTGCCTTGTCGAAGCCACTAAGTTCCTTTATCAGATTGTGGCTGAATAAATTAAGGTTGTTGTGCGCGAGTGAAGTTATAGAAATCAAATAGTCGGTGAGACGGTTAGGCTCATTGCTTTGTTGTGACTTGTGAACCACCCTTTCTTAGCTTAAAATTCAAACAATACCTATTTCCGTTAGCTGGAATGGCAGAAAGGTCAACTATCTCAACTTTAGTGTGCTTAAATTTGTGTATATAGGTCTTCTTCATGCCAAAACATAGATATAATCAAGCTGTATGTATATTTATGACTCTAATTCCTTTGTATGACTGAAGAGCAAGAATGAAAAGGCTCGCTTTTCCACCATACCACAATGCACCAAAGTCATTGTAATGTGTTATTTAAGGTGGCGGAGGAGCTATTAGTTGTAACTATCTTTATTAATGGATATCTCTTGCTCTTTTATTTAGTACAATGGTTTATCTGAATTTATTTAGTCCCACTGCAAGTGTTACCGATGGTTAGGACGTGTTATCCGTTCCTCGAGTCATGATCTTCCAATCTTTAAAACCTTCTTGAACAATACCGGAAACATTGTTGATGGTGGTTGGTTTTCTGCCTGAACAATGGTGGGTTTTACGTCGGCGATGAAGATGGTGATTGGTTGTTTGTCGGCAGTGGTTTGTTTATAAGTCAACAGGTATGTATGTTTGGAGTTATTTCAATCTTATGAATTTATTTATTTTTGCTAAGTTATTAATTCAAAAGTAAATTTAAGGATAGGGGATTTAACGGAAGCCAGAATCAGGGTGCGGGTGTGTCCTGAGGGTACACGGACACTCGTGGAATTTTGCAGGGTAGTGGTACCACCACTAGTGAATTTACATATATCAACTGATCAAAATTATCACTGTTTTTGCTGACTTAGAATAGTAGAATTTGTCAAGGAAAATAGAATTAGGAAAGAAGTCTCTGCACACAATGACAATAAGAAAAGATTAGCATCTAATCGCAAATGGTTTATATTTTATTGCAAGTTGGCTAATGATGCCCAAACCAATAAAATATAAAGAGTATTAAGAGTTGTTTATAAAATTTCCACATGTTCCTGTGTTTCTGTTGATTTTTTTTTCTCATCAACAACCCCTTGCTAAAATTAAAAAATATAACATGTAAAGACTTTTAAGCTGTTGTCTGTGTATATTAATTTACCTAAGACTTTTGATATATTTACCATCCAATTATACCAAGATCATATGCCCAAAGACAATATAATTAACAATTTATAATGTACCACAGGTCTCTAACCTAATCAAATCAATGTGCGAAATCACAATCTAAACGTCATGAGTTTAAGTCTTAGATGGGACACAAGTATAGAAAGATGTATGATGAATGTCTGACTGTAGCCCTTGTTAAAACACTTTAAGAAAAGGTTTAAACCTATCTCATACTAGGCTCGTATCGGTTCAGAACTCCAAGTGTAGAACTCACTCAAAAAGCTAGCTTGTAATAGGAGGGGACACCTAGACTTTATAAACCACCAACCAATCTCATACTTGGCCGGTGTGGGATCGTAACACTTCTCTATTTCAATCCTTCTTTTCTATATTTGCTAAATAATTTCACATAAGAAAGAAGAATTCGTCGTTAACTGAATTCGCATATTAAATCTGTTATCATAACTCTTGTCATGGGATTCTCTTTACTTGGATGATTTATGTCCGTCTCGACGTAACCTCTTTTCATTACCATAACCCTTTCCTTTATGCCAACCAATTAGATGCTATAACACATGATCTAATGCAACTTTTAAATAAACATGTATAAGCTTTTAGCACGTAAACCCTTCTAGCATGTTTCTGAGACATTCCATGACTTCAATAAATTCATGCTATAACATGTAATGATTATCACATTGGCGAGATAGATGTCATGATAATTGCATCATTTAACCTTTAGCTCATTGTTATCAAAATCTGTCTCAAGTTAAAAACTAAAACATGCCATTTAACTTCATATAATACTAACATGATTACTAATCATATATTCTAAGCATGATGCACACATATGCTCTATTACTAATCACACATATGCTTCATCCTGATCTCTACTATCATTCTATTTCGTGAATATCTCCATAATCAACAACTATTATCTTAAAACATGATATCAACAATTTAACTGTACACGAAGATTCTGATGCAGCAAGAATGAATGAAGTTTGTGGAAACCTCAAGAGTATCATTTAGTTCAAGAAGTCGAGTAGTAGTAGTCTAAAATTTAGTTGAATAAATGTGGTTCTGTAAGTTTTCTTGGGTCTATTGGTCTATATATTCACCTGCTAATAACATCTAAGGGTAGACAACCCGTTTTCAGTCTTGTAGTAAGAATCCTCCTACTTCGGTAATTATTTATTCTCTAGTTGCAGTTTTAGTGCACCGGTTGGTTTCAAAGCAGGTTGTGGTTTGTTTTTGTGCTTCTTCTTAATCATACCTCGTAAACATAGGCAACCATCAGGGGCACCTACCAATCTACATGTCGAATCCAAGAAAAGAAGAGGAGGTGAATGACTTAAGGCTCTGTTGCACGGAAACGCCTGTTGGGCTGCCGTACCCGTTTGGAAACGCCATGGGTACGGATACGGCTCAGATACGCCCCCGAAACGTTTCCCTGGCATTGGAAACGTTTCCTATGCCGTTTCGTGGACGTACGTTCTCTTAAGATGACGTTTCTGGAATCAAGCTATGGTTTTTTTTTCAAAACAAAATATGAAAGTAGTAGTAGGATCTAGAGTTTTTTTTTTTCTGATAAGAGCCATGTGAGGGAAAAAGAAATGGTGAGGAAGAAGACTATATATCGAGGACAGAGATAAGAGAGAAAGATGTATTGAAATTTTAAAAAAGTATAATAAATATTTGAAAGTCGTTTGTGTAAGATCCCACGTTGGCTTAAGGGTGGTTAATGTAACCATATAGAAATAAGATGTACAAAAAGATTGGTTTGTTTGATTTTTTGTGTTGGAGAGTGTATTACTTTATACCTTTTTCTCAAGTTTCGCTTGTTTGGATTAAATGAGCTGGCTGTTGCTTCTCTAATGTTACTAAAATCCGATATTTGCAGAGATCAGGGCGTAGCCAGTGTTGATATGAATTCTCCATTTATATTGCCGTATCTATGCCGTTCCGTATATTGATTTTGTGTTGATTTTTGCCGTTTCACGTTCCCGTATCGTCCCCGTATCCTTTTGCCGTTCCCGTGTTCCGGTGTAGAGTCATAGAATGTAAGGAGGCAAGTGGAATATTCGCTGTCCCAGCCAACTCAAACCTTCTAAGAGGATGATTAGTTGTCGGCAGATGATATCTTGTCCGAAACCCATTTCATAGGGGCATGTCCGTCTTAGTGATCCTCCCAACCTTTAGATGCGTATATGATTCGTAGTGGTGGTAGAGGCCGGTTTCAAGGCTTGAAATTCCTTAGGAAGAATTTGAATGGTGAGGAGTTCATTGACTGGTTTAACACCGTTGATCAGTGTTTGAAGGTAAAATGGGTTATGGCCATTAGTTTATAAAGGGTTAATAGACATAGAAGTTGGTCTTATTACGTTTCGCCAAATGAGTTTTTGCCTAAGTTATCCCAACTTTCGCTGTTTGTTTACGTAGGTTTACTGAAATTTTTGTATATAACATGTACACCCCTTTATTTCATGTTAATCGTTGCGCAACCTGGACTGGTATGTTTTTTAGGTTAAGTTTAATAACTTATTTGTCTGTTTTTACTTGTTCTAATGATGTTTACTGGATTTTTGTGTTGCAAGGGGTGTTTACAACTAAAGGTAGCTTGTTATGAAGTTTAGTATTCCTTAGTGTTCGATTAATGTTTGGTTTGTACCTGAGTGCGTACGGTGTTGGTTTGTTTTGGTTTCTTTCGTTGGTGTTTTTTACCAGTAGTTATAGGGCGCGTGCTTTACTGCAGGGGGCGTTCATGATGGGGGGATGAGGGGGTTAGATGGGGGGGGGAGTAGGGGGGGCGGGGGGGGGTGGGAGCGGGGGGGGGTGAGAGGGGGCGGTGGGCGATGGTGGTGGGTGGCGTTGATGGGTGAAGTTGGGTGGATGGGGGGGGTGTAGTGGGGGGTGGGTGGGTGTGGGGGGTACTGATTGTTGCGGAGGGGAGAGGATTGTACTGGGTGGAGGTTGGGTTGGGAAACGGGGTGAAGGGGTTGGGGTGGGGTATGAGGGGGGTGGGGGGTGGGGGGGGGTGATGGGTGTGTGTTGGGGCGGTGGTGTAGGGGGGGGGGGTGAGGCGGCTTCTGGGGTGGTTGGGGTAGGCTTGGTCGGGGTTGGCTGTTTTTGCGTGGTGCTGGGGCTATGTGGAGTCACTGGGGGGTGGTGGTGTAGAGGTTTGTTTGGGTTTGTCTTTTCTTCGGTGATTTGGGGTTTGACGGGGGCGTGGTTTCGTGGGGCGGGGTGGGTATCTAGGCTTGGTGCGGAGATGGTGGGATAGGGGTCGGAGGGGGGGGAGGGCGGGGGTGATGAGATTGGAGGGTGTGGGTTGGTGGCGGGGGGTGGGAGCGTGTGGGAGGGGTGCGGGGGGGTTGGGGGGGGGGGGGTGGGTGATGCAGGGGGGGGGTGTGGGGGGCAGGGGGGGAGGGTGGGGGTGCGTTTGTTGGGGGGGGGGAGGGGAGCGTAATGGGGGGAGGATGGGGGGAGGGCGTCGGGTGGGTGAGGCAGGTATCGAAGGGGGATTGGGGGGGGGGGGGGGTGTTGGAGTTTTCGGATGGAATCGGGGGGAGTTGGGAGGGGGTGGGGTGGGTGTGGGGGGGAGGCTGCAGGGTTGGTGAGCGGGGGCGGCGTGGGTGAGGGGGGGTGGGGGGGGTGGGGGGGTGGGGGGGTGACGGTGGGGGAAGGATAGAGAGGGGGGGTCGTAGGGGGGGTGGTAATGGGTGGACAGGTGGGCGTAGGGAGATGGAGTGGGGTGGATGGAGGGTGAGTGGGGGTGTGGGGGGGGGGGTAGGGGGGGGGGGGGGGGTGGAGTGGGGAGTTGGGCGGGGGTTGGCGGTGGGGTGTGGGTCGGGTAGTGGGGGGGGTAGGATGGGGAGGGAGATGGGATCTGTTGGGGGAGGGTAGAGTGGTCGTAATAGGGGGTAAGCGGGGGGGGGGTTCGGGGGTGATGTGCTCAATGGGGCATTGCGGGGGTGGCGGGAGGGGGGGGATGGAGGTATGGGGGGGATCAGGGCGGTGGTTGTTGGGATGGGGGGGGGGGATGGGATTGTGGGGGGGAGGGGAGGGTTGGTGATGGGAGTGTGGGTTGGGGGGGGGGGGGGTGAGACGGGGTGCGGGCGGGGGGGATGTGGGGACAGGCAGGGGGGGGTTGATGAGCTGGTGTGGGGGGGGGGCGGTTGGTGAGGGGGGGGGGGGTGGAGGAGTTGTTGGGGTGTAGTATCTGTGGGAGATCGGTTAGAGCTGGGGGTGAAGTGTTGGGGCGGGGGAGGGGGGGGTGTGGGAAGAGGGTGTGGGTGGGTTGGAATGGGTCGGTTGTGCGGGGGGGTTTTGGTTGGGGGGGGGTTGGGGTGGGAGGGGTTTGGGATCGCTATTGAGGGGGATGGGGTTAGGGGGGGGGGGGGTGGGGGGGTGGGAGATTGGGCTGGGGGGGGGTGTCGGGGAGGGAGCTGTTTGGGTGTGGCGTGGGGGATAGAGATGGGTGTGGAGGGGGGGGTGGGTGGGGGGGGGTGGGGTGTAGTGGTATGGGGGGTATGGGGGAGAGGGGCGCGGGGGGGTCGGGTGGGGTGTGGGAGGGTGGTTGGAGCGCGGGGGGGAGGTGGAGGAGGCGTGGTTAGTGAGTGTGTAAGTGGGGGAAAGGGGGGCGGGGGTGGGGGTAGTGGGATGGGGGTGGTGTGGAGGGGGGTGTGGGGGGGGGGGTTGATGTTGGGAACGGGGGGGGGGGGGGGGGGTGGTGGGCGGAGCATAGATGGGGGGGGGAGCGGCGGTGGGGGGGCCGGAGGGTGGGGGTGGGGGATGAGAGTGAGGTGAGGTGCGGGAGGGGTGAGGAGTGGGGGGTGGGGGCGGGTGGTTGGAGGGAGTAGTGGTACGGGTGGGCGGAGTGGTGATGGAGTTCATGGGAGGGGGGAGTGGGGGGCCTTGGGTGGTAGAGGGGGGGGGAGGGGTAATGGGGGGGGGGGGGGAGGGGAGCGAGGTGGGGTGGTGGCTGGTGGGGGGGGGGGTATGGGGGGGGAGATAGGGGGATGGTGAGGGAGGGGGGGTGGGGTGGGTAGGGGGGTTGCTGGGGTGTGGGCGTTTGGGGGTGGGAGGGGGGGGCGGGATGGGGGGGTGGGGGTTGTCGTTTTAAGTGGGGGTGCGTTGGGGTTAGGGGGGTGGGTGGGGGTGGGGAGGGGCGGGGGGGAGGGGGGTGGGGAGTGGTGGTATACGTGGGGTGAGATGGGCGTGGTGCTGGTGTAAATGGGGCGTGGGGGGATGGGTGGGGGGGGGTTGTGGGGGGGCGGGCTGATGGGAGGGTTCGGGGGTTGTGGGAGGGGTCAGTGACGATTAGGGGGGGATTTGGATGGTTTAGGGGGGGTGGTTTGGAAGGGGTGGGGTGGAGGGGGGGGGGGGTAGTGGGTTTTTATGGCGGCGGTGGACGGTTGTATGGGTTAGAAGATGGGGGGGGAGGATGGTGTGGTAGGGTGGTGGGGGGGGGGGGGGCTATGGGGTTGGGAGTGTTGTGAGGGAGGGGACGTAGCGGATGGTCATGGGGATGGGTGGGGTGGGGGGGAGTTAGGGGAGGGAGGGTCTTACGGGTGGGTGTGGTGGGGGGTGAGGGGAGCGGGGGGGGCTTAAGGGGAGGGGGGGGAGGGGGTGGATGTGGGATGGGGTGGGGCGTAGTTGCGGCGGGCTGTTGGGTGGGTTGGTAAGAGTGGATGGCTGATATGTTGGGCTGTCTGGGGGGGGGTGAGGGATTGGCGAAAGCGTGGGCGGTAGGGTTTTGGGGGGGGTGTGTAGGTGTGGTGGGTGGGTGGATGAGCGCTGGATGATGATGGTGGTGTGGTGGAGTGGGGGAGGGTGGTGGTGAGGGGGGCGGTGGCAAGGGGGGTGGTTGGGTGGGGGGGGTCGTGTGGTGTGTGGGGTTGGTGGGGGGGAGAATAGGCGGGAGGCAGGGGTGGAGATTGGGGGGTGGGGTCGGGATGGGTATGTGATGGGGCGGCGGGGTGGGGGGGTGTGGGGCATGAGGATGTGGGGTTGTAGGGTGGAGATTGGTGTAGGGGGTGGAGTGGGATAGGGATGTGGGAGGTGGGGGGGGGGGGGGGGGGGGAGGGAGGGTGGGTGGGGGGGTGGGAGGGGTCAGGGTGGCTTGAGTTGGGGGTGTTGGGCTGGGGGGAGGGTGGGGTTTGCTGTTGGGCGGGGGGCGAGGGGTCAGATGGTAGGGGACGGGGTGCTGGGTTCAGTGAGATGAGGGAGGTGGGTTGGGGTGGGGGGGTATTGGTGAGCGGGTGGGGGATGGGGTGAGGAGGGGGGGAGGAGGGGTGGGTGGAGGGTTGAGGGGGTTGGGGGGTGTTCGGGGGGCGGGGGACGCTGGGGGGGGCGGTCGGGGGTGAGGGGAGGGGTGGGGGGGGAGGGTGAGGGTGAGGGTAGGTTGCGAAGGGGGGGGGTGGGGGTGGGGTCGAGTTGGAGGGGGATGGGGGGGTGGGGGAGTGGCAGTTAGTCGGTAGGGCGGCGACGGGGGGTGAGGGTGGTGGAATGCGGGATGGGGGGGGGGGGGGGGGGAAGGTGGTGGTGTGGGGGGAGCATGGGATGGCGGGGAGTTTAGCGAGGTTGCGGGGGATGTAGGGGGGTGGGGATGAGGGAGGTCTGGGCGAAGGAGTTTGGGTGGGGGGGGGTTGGGGGGCGGGATGGGGGGGTTACGGGGGCGGGGGCAGGGGTAGGTGGAGGAGCGTGGGGTGGGGGGGGGGGCGGGGGGGGGGGTGGGGGATGGGGGAGTAGCTTGGTATGGGTTAGAGTATGGGGGGGGGTGGGTGGGGAGGGGCGTGGGGGATGTGGGGTCGTTGAATAGGTGGGTTGGGGCGGGAGGGGGAGGGGGAGTGGGAGGGTATGGGTCGGTGGGGGTGGGGTGTGGGGTGTGGTGGGGTGGAGGGTGGTGGTGGGGGGGGGGGGATGTGTGGGGTTGATGACGGTGAGGGAGTGTGGGAGTGGAGGGGGATGTTGGTTCTTAATGGGGGAGTGTGAGAGGGGGGAGGGGGGTGGGTGGGCTGGTGTGGATTGGGGGGGAGATGGCAAAGAGGTATGGAGGGTAGGTGGGTGTGGGGGGGGGGTGGAGGTGGGGGTGAAGTAGTGTAAGTGTCGTTCGGCGGGGAGGAATGTTAGTGTGGGGAGGGAGGATGGGGGGGAGGTGGACAGGGAGAAAGGGGGTACATGTAGGGCGCGACGTATGTGGAGTTGGGGGGGGGGTGGGAGGGGGGGGTGGGGGATGAGGGGGGGGGGTTGGGGGGGTGGGGGGGAGGGGCGGTTTCGGGGTGGTACGAGGGGTGGGGGGGGGAGGATGGGGGTTAAGGAGGGGATGGATTGGGAATTGGTGGTTGTGGGGGGGGGTGGAGAGGGGTGGAGGATATGGGAGGGGGGGGAGTGGGTGCAATGGTGGGTGGAGGTTGTGGGTGAGTGTGGGTGGGGGGCGGTCGGGGGGGAGGGGGTGTTGGTGGAGTGGTAGGGGGTTAGGGTGGGGTTGGGGGGGGGTAGGAGGGGGGTTGGGGGGCTGGGATGGGAGGGTGAGGGGAGGTATGGGGGGGGGGGGGCGGTTGAGAGTAATTGACGTTATTGGTTGGGGGGGGGGGTTGGGGGGGGGGTGTGTGAGTGCGTGCATGGGGCAGGGAGGCGGAGGCGGGGGGGGTTTGGGGTGGGGTGGGAGGGTCGGGGGTATGGGGTAGTACGGGTGGAACGGGGTAGTTGGGGGGAGGTGGGGGATGGGGTAGCTTGGAGTTAGGGGTTGGGGGCGACTTGGCTGAGGGGTTGTGGGGGGGAGTGACATGTGGTGGGGCGCTGGGGGGAGGGTATTTTGGGGGGGAGGGAGAGGGGGGGGTGGGTTGGGGTGGGTGCGTCCGTGGGGATGGGGGGGCGGGGGGGGAATGGGGTGTTGGGGGGCTTTGGCGGAGAGAGTGGGGGGCTGGGACGGGCGGGATGGGGGGTGAGGTAGGGGGTGGGTGTGGGAGGGGGGGGGGGCGGGGGGGGGGTGTTGGGAGGATGCGGGTAGGGTGGGGGTTGAGGCGGTGGGATTTGGTGGGGCGTTGGGAGGGGAAATTGGTTGGGTGGAGGGCGGGGGAAGGGGGGGGGGAGGGGGGCTTTGGTGGGGCGTGGGGTGGGGTGTGGAGGGTTGCGGTGGGGAGGGTGACGGAGGGGGGGGATGCGGGCAGGAGGGTGGGGATGAGGTTGTCGGGGAGGTGGTTGGGTGAGAGAGAGGGAGCGAGTCGGGGGTGATGGTTAGTGTGGGTGGGGCGGATGTGATGGGAGAGTGGGGGGTGGGGGGGGTTTGGGGGGTTGGGCGGGTGGGTCTGAGGGGGGTCGGGGCTGGGATGGTTGTCTGGAGGGTGGACTGTGGGGGGTGTGCGGGATATGTCGGGACGGGGTGTAGTTAGGACAGTATGCGTGGGTGGGTGTCGGGTGGGGAGGGGGGTCGAGGGATGGGTGGGGTGAGGTGGGGTATGGGAGGGTGGGGGGGGGGGGGGGGGGGCGGGGGGTGTATGTCTGGCATGTGGCGAGGGTGGGGAGGAGGGTGGTGCGCGGAGGTTGGGGGGGGGAGTGGAGGTGTATGCGGGGAGTGAGGGTGGGGGAGGTCGTATAACGGGCTGCGAGGGGAGGAGTGGTGAAGGTTGGTCGGGGTGTGACGGGGGGATATGTTTGGTGGTGGTGGTAGGATAGGAGTTGTGGGGGGTGTCGGGTTCGGTTGGGGGTTTTGGTTGATGAGGCGGGGGGGTCGGGTTTGATGAGGGGTGTGTTGGGGGTGAGGGATGGCGGAGGGGGGGAGGGGGGGGCGTGGGGCTTAGGGAGAGGGGGATTCGGTTGTGTGGTGAGGGGGGTGGGGGGGAAGAAGAGGGGGGGGAGGGTGGGGTTGGTGTGTTAGTTGGTGGGGGCGGGGAGGGGAGGGGTGTGGGCTAGACAGGTATGAGTGTGGGGGGGGTGGGATGGATATGGATAGAGGGGGGGTGGGTAGTTGGTGGGAGGGTAATGGGGGGGACGGATGGTGAGGTAGGGAATAGGCGATGTGTCGGGGGGGGGGAGTGGGGGGAGGTGGGGGGGGGAGGGCGGGTGGGGGGGTGGGGGTGTGGTTGGGTGATCGGGGGTGGGAGGTGGGGGGGGGGAGGTATGGGGGGATTGGGGGGTGTGGTTGGGTGTTGGGGCTCTGGGGGCGGTAGGGGGGTGAGTTCATTGGTGTGGGTACGGGGGGGGGGAGTGGGATTGTGGTGCGGGGGGGAGGGGTGGGGGGGGGAGTAGGGTTGGAGGGGGGGGGGTGAGGGAAGAGGGGTATTTTGGGGGGATGCGAGGGGGGTGGGGGATGAGGTGAGAGGTGAAGGGGGGGGGGTGGGGATGGGGGCGGAGGGGGGATGGGGGGGGAATGGGTCGGGGCTGTTATGGGATGGGCCGTGGTGTGTTGTTGCGGGGGAGGGTTTTGAGTGGGGAGGTAGGGTGGGGGGGGGAAGGGATTGTTGGGTGGGTGGGAGGGGTGGGTTGGATGGAAGGTTGGGGTGGGAGGGGGGTGTGAGGTGTGGGGTCTGCACTGGGGTGTGGGGGGGGGCGGGCGAGGAGGTGGGGGGGGTGGGGCGTAGGGCGGTGGGTATCAGGTGTGGTTGTTGGGGGGGATTGGGTGCTTTGCGTGCGATGGGGTTGGCGTGAGGGGACGTAGAGAGGGGTGGGTGTGATGGATGGGTGCAGGGGGGGGTGGGGGGGGAGGGGATATGTTATGGTGTGTGTGTGGGGGAGGGGGGGATAGGGGGCTAGGAGGAGGATGTGGGTGGTGCGGGCGGCCGGGGGGGTTGTTCGGAGCATTGAGGTGGGATTGGAAATGGGTGGTGGGAGGGGGGGGTGCGGGTGGTTGGGGGCTGATGGGGGAGGGTGTCGGAGGAGGGGGGAGGGGGGATGTCGGGGGGGTGTGGGGGTGGTGGCTACTGGCGGTCCGGTAATGGAGTAGGAGAGGCTGTGGGTGAGGTGTTTGTGGGTCGGGGGGGGGTGGGGGATTGTATGAGGGGGGTGGGGGGGGGGAGGTTAGTGGGTGGGGCGGGTGGGGGGTAAGGGGGGGGGTGGGGGTAGTGGGGGGGAGGCGTGGCGGGGCGGGAGGTTGGAATGTCGGGGGGGTGTTCATGGGGGGGGTGGTGAGCGGGGGGAGGGCTGAGAGGGGCCGGGGGGGGGAGGACTGGGGGGAGGGGTTTCGGGGGGGGGTTTCGGTGAGGTGGGGAGGAAGGTGTGAAGGTGGGCAGGGGTGGGGGGTGAGTATAGGGGGGGCGGGGAGGGGGGGGGGCGGGTGTGGTGGAGGGTGGTCTAGTGGGACGAGAGTGTGGAGAGGGGTGAGGGGCTGGTGGGGGTGGAGTTAAGGGGGTGGGGGGGGAGGGGGGGGGGGGGGGGAGTGGTTGGAGGAGGCGGAGGGGGGTGGGGGGGGGGGGTGGGGGTGTAGGGGGGATGGGGCGTGGGGGGATGGGGTTGAGTATGGGTACGGCGGGGGGGGGGGGATTGCGGGGCAGGTTCGGGGGTATCGTCTGCTGGGGGAGGGTTTGGAGGAAGGGGGGGGGGTGAGGGGAGAGGTGGGGGGTGGGGGGGGGGCGGGTTGGTGAGGGTGGAGGGGTGCGGGGGGTGTGGCGGGGGTTGGGGGGAGAGAGACGGTGGGGGAGAGGGTTGGGTGGGGAGGACTGCGGGGGGTTGTAGGGGAGGGGGGGGTGGCGGAGTGAGGTGGGTGGCATTGGGTGTGGCGGGGAGGTGGGGGCTGATTGTGGGGTTGGGTGGGGGCGGAGGGGGTGGGGTGAGGGGGGGGCTGGGGTTCGATGGAGTGGGGGGAGCGTGTGGTGGAAGGGGGGTGTGGTGTGGAGGAGAGTTGTGAGGGGGGGCGCGTGGGGGTCTCGGGGGGGTAAGGGGGGGGGGGGGAGGTAGGGAGGGTAGGAGGGTAGTGTGGGAGGGGTGGCTGGGGAGGAAGTAGGGGTGGTCGTGGGGTGCGGTTGTGGGTGGTGGGTGGGGTCGGGATGGGGGCTGAGGGGGATTGTTATTTTGTGTGGGCGGTGGGGATGGGATACTTGTTGGTGTGTGGTGGGTATGGCGGAGGGGGGGTATGGGTCGGGGTGCGGGGTGGGGGGGTGTACGGTGGGGGTGGTGGGGGGGGTTAGGGAGGGATGGGGGGGCGCGGGAGTGGGGGGGGTTGGGGGAGGGTGTATCGATGGGGGTGGCTATGCGGGGGGTGGGAAAGGGGTGGAGGGTGTGGGATGGGGGATTGGAATGGAGGGGGGGGGCTGGAGGATTAGGGAGGGGAGGGAGTGGGGGGGTGGGGAGGGAGGGAGGTGGGAGGGTGATGTGGGGTGAGGGTAAGGTGGGGCGTGAGGATCAGGTGGCGTGGGGGGTGGGGCGGGGAGGGGGGAGGTTGCGTGGGAGGGGAGCTGGGAGGCTGGGGTGGGGACATGGTTGGGGATTTGTGGTTGGTATTGTGGGGAGGGTGTTGGGTTGGCGAGTGTGGGGGAGGGGGTGTGCTGGGGGGGGCACAGAGAGTTGTAATTGGGGAGGCGGGGATGGAGCTCGTGGGGTGGGAGGGGGCCGGGGGGGGTGGATTGGGGGGGGGAGGCGGGGGGGCGTTGTGGGGGGGTGGGGTGGGGGCGGCGATGTTGGGGGGGGTGGGGGATGGTGGCGGGGAAAGTTGCGATTTGGAATGGGGAAGTGGGGGGGAGGGTGTTGGTGGGGGGGTCGGGTGGCGTGTAGGATCGGGGAGTGTGGGGTTTGGGGTTGTGATGGGGAAAGGTCTGTTGGGGAAGGGATAGCGGGGGATGGAGAGGGGTGCGGGGGGTGGCGAGGGGGAGTGTGGGGGGGGACGGGTGGGCAGTGAGGGGGTGGGAGGGTGGGGGGGCGTGGGGTAGTTGGTGGGGGGGGGTGTGTGGGGGCTTGGGGGTTTGGCAAGTGTGATTGGGGTGGGGGACGGGAGGGGGGGGGGTGGTGGGGTGGGTGGGTTTGGTGGGTGGGTGGAGGTAGGTAGTTGAGCGGGGGTGGGGGCTAGGGTGTGTGGGTGGGGAGGTGCGTTGGGGGGGGTGTGGTATACGGGGGGGGGGGTTGGGAGGGGTTAGGGGGGGGGAGGTGGGGGGGGGTGGTTGGGGCGGGTGTGACAGAGGGTATGGGTGATGGTGGTGGGGGGGGAGGGGGAGGGCGCGGGATGGAGGGGTGCTGTTAGAGTGGTGAGGTGGTCGACAGCCTTGTGGAGCGGAGCTGGGGTGGGGATTGTGGGTGGGGCGGGTGGAGCTGCGGGGGGGGGGGAGAGTGGGTGTGTGGGGGGAAGTTGGTGGGGTGGGTCGGAGGGTTGTGAGGTGGGGAGTGGGGGGGGATGCAGTTGGGGGATTGCGGGTTGTGGGAGGGGGTGATGGGGGAGGTGGGGTGGGAGGTGGTAGGGGGTGGGGTGGTGGTGTGGAGATGAGTAGTGGCGGCGGTGTGGGTATGGGGGGGCGGGGTGATGGCGTGCGATGGGTGTGGGGGTGGGGTGTGGGGGATGGGTGGGGGTTGGGGGCATATGGGAGGTGGGGGAGTGGGGTATGGGTGGGGGTGGTGGTGGGGGGGGACGGGGGGTGGGGTTGGTGAGGTTGGGGGGAGGAGGGGGTGGGGGGGTGCGATGTAGGGGGGGGGGGGGGTAGGTGGGCAATGGCGGGGTGGGGGTGGGTTATGGGAGATTGGTGGGAGGGTGGGGGGTTTGGGGGTTTGGGGGGGGGATTTGGAAGGTGGGGGGGGGGTGGGGCGAGAGAGTCTTGAGGCGTGGGTGGGGGGGGTGGGGTCATTGGGTTGTGTGGGCCAGGGCGATGGATGGTGGGGCGGGGTTGTAGGGGGGAGAAGGGGTGGGGACTGGGGGAGTGAGGCGGGTGGGGTGTAGGAGTTTGGGTGCCGAGGACTGGTGGGGGCGGGGGGGGTGGTGGGGTGGGTGCTGATATGGGGTGGGGGATGTGTGGGTTGAGGGTGGGGTAGTGGGGCGGGGAGGGGGCGGCGGGGTGGAGGGTACGGTGTTGGGGGTTGGGGGGGGGCGGCGGTGGTTGGGCTGAGGTGTGGGTGGGGGGGATTCGGGGGACGGGGAGGGGGTGTGAGGTGGGAGAGAGGGGGGGGGGATGGGGGGTAGTGATCTGGTGGGGGTTACTGTGGCGTTGGGTTGGGGAGGGGAGGTGGAGCGGTGGTAGGCTGTTGGGTGTGGGGGGTGGGGGTGGGCAGGTGGGGAGTGATAATGAGTGATGCGGTTGGAGAGTTGGGGGGGGGGGGAGGGGGGAGGATGGGGGTGTTGGTAGAGGGGGGGGGGGCTCGCGGTTGGGGCGTTGTGCGATTGGGGGGGGGGGGGGAGGTTGGGGTGGTGGGCGGGAGGTTGGGGAGGGGTGGGGGGGGGGATGTGCGGTGGGGAGGGGGGTGGGGGGGGTTGGTGGGAACTGGTGGATGGCTGGGGGTGAGGGGCTGGGGGGTGGGGAGGGGGGGGGGGGGGGTAGGGGGAGGGGGGTAGGAGGGTGGGATGGTGGGTGGGGAAAGGGGGGGTGGGGGGGGTGTGGGTTGTAGTGGTGGGATGGTGGGAGGGGGGGTGGGGGCAGGTTGTAGATATTAGGGTTTCGTGGGGGTGGGGGGGGTGGGATAGTATGAGGCTGGCGAATGGGGGGGGTGAATGGGTGCGGGGAGGGGGGATTATGGGGTGGGGTGGTGGGGGGGGGATGGAAGGGGGTGGGGAGGGGGGGAGATGGGGGGAGGTGGGAGGGGGGGGTTTGGGGGTGGGGGGGGGGGGGGCGGGCGGGGGGGGGGGCGGCGGAAGGCGGGGGGTGAGGGGGGGGGGTTGGGTGATGGGGGGGTGGTGGGCGAGGGGAGAGGCTTAGTGGATAGGGGAGGGAGGAGGGGGGTGGGGTTTGGGGGAGGGACGGATGTGGGGGGGGTTGGGTGCTTGGAGAGGGGGATGGGCGGTATGGGGTGTTGGAGGATGGGGAGGATTGGGTCGGGGGGAGGGGGTGGGGTGTGGGGGGGATGGGCGGGTGGAGTGGGTGGTGGGGTGGGGTCTGGGGGGATTGTGGGCGGGGGGGGGGGTTTGCGGTGGGGACGTGGTGGGGGATAGGGGGGGGGTGTGGAGTGGTAGGCGGGGGGGTGGGTTGGGCAGGAGTGTTGGGAGGGTTGGGAGTCGAGGGGTGGAGAGGGGAGATGTGGGGGGTGGGGGAGAGACTGGTGTGTGAGGCTTGGGGGCTGGGGGGGGGGGGCGTGTGGTGGAAGGGGGGGGCGTGGGGGGAGTAGGGGGGTTCTGGGCGGGGGGGAGGGCTTGGTAGGGGGGAGTGGAGGGTCGAGGTGGGCGTGTGAGGGGTTGGAGGTGCGTGAGGGGGGGGGTGTGGGGGGGAGGGCGGGGGGGGGGTGGTGGAGAGCGGTGGAGATGAGGGGGGGAGATGGTGGGGGTGGGGGGTGTGTAGCCCGAGATGGGTGGGGGGGGTGCGGGGGTGGGGGTGGGGTATGGCTGAGGGGGTGGTGATGGGTGGTGCGGAAGGGGTGGTGGGTGGGTGGGCAGAGTGGGGGTGGCAGGTGGGAGGGGGTGGGGAGGGGGGGAGGGGGGGGGGGGGGGGTGGGGTGAAGGGGGGTTGTGGGGGGGCGGGGGGCTGAGGTTAAGGGGAATGGGGTGCGGGTTGGGGGGGATGGTGGGGGGGGGGTGGTGGGGGGCGTGGGGGTGGGATGGGGGGGGTGGGGTGTGGGGGGGGGGGAGGGGGGTATGCGGTGCGGTGGATGGGGTGGGGGGGCTGGGGGGGAGGGGGAGGTCGGTTGCGTTGGGGGTGGGGGGGTTGGTGTGGTCAAGGGATGGTGCCGTGGGGTGTTGCGCGGGGGGAGAGGTGGGGCGGGTGGGGGTATGGGGAGTGGCGGGGGGTGGGGTCGGGGCTTCCGGTGAATGTTTGTCGGTGGTGATGGGGGGGGGGGCGGGGGGGGGGATATACGGGTGGTGGGGGGGAGAGGGTAGGTGGATCTGGGGGGGGTGAGGGGGTTGGGGGGGGGGCCGGGTGGTGAATGTGGGGGGGGGAGGGCATATGCGGAGGGGGGGGTGGAGGAGCAGCGGGAGGGGGTGTGGTGGGGACGGTGGGAGATAAAGGTTGGGGGGGGGTGACGGGGGGGTTAGATCCAGAGAGATCCGGGGGGGGGGGGAGGTGGGGTGGGGGTGGCGTGCGTTGGGGGGGGGGTAGAGGGTAGTAGGGGGGGGGTGAGGCGAGGTGGCGGGGTATGGGGTCGGGGGGAGGATGAGCGGTTGGAGGTTCGGGTGGGAAGGGGTGGGATGGTGGGGTAGGGGGTGTAAAGGGGAGCAGGCGTTGCGACGCTGGATTGTAGGGCGGGGGGATTCCGCGTTGGTGGGAGTTTGGGTGGCGGGGCGGGCTGTATTTTGGATGGGGGGTGGGTGGGGGGTGGAGGGTGGGGGTGATGGGTTACGGGATGTGGGGGATGGTGCGGTGAGGGGGGGGGTGGGGGGTAGGGTGGGTTGGTGGGGGGGGTGGGAGTGATTGGGGGAGGGGGGGGGGTTATTGTGGGAGGGGTAGGGTGGGGGTAGGGGAGGTGAGGGGTTTAAGTGGGAGGCGTGTTGTTGGGGGGGTGCGGCTGTGTTCGGGGGTGGGGGTGGGGGTGGTTGGGTGAGAAGGGAGGGGTGTGTGAGGTTGGGGAAATGCTGTGAGATGGTATTAGGATGGGCGAGACGGGCGGCGGTCCGTCTGAGAGGTGTTGGGTTAGGTGGATGCGGTGCAGGGAGGCCGGAGGGGCTTGGATTGGGGTGTGGGTTGTAGGAGTTTATGGGGTAGCGGGGGGATAGGCCGTGGGTGTGGGGCGCTAGCGGGGGGGTGCGTTGGGGGTGATAGGTCTGGGTGGGGGATGACGGGGGGAGGGGGGGACGCGGGGCGTGTTATGGTTGTATTGGGTGAGGTGCCGAAGGGGGGGGGCCGGTGATGGGGGGGAGTTGGGAGAGGGGGGTTGACGGGGGGATGGGTTGTGGGGGGGGGGGGGGGGTGAGGGGGGGGGGTGGTGGGCGGAAAGTGCGGTGAGGGGGGTGGAGTGAGACTGGGGGGGTGGTGGTGGGGTTGGGGGGGGCGGTGTGGCTGGCTATGGGGCGGGGGGGGGGTCGGTGTTAGGGGGGTGTAGGGTGGTGGGGGTTGGGGGGAATGGGGGTGGGGGGTGGAGGGGGAGGGTGGGTGTGTAGGGGGTGGGTGTGGGGCTGGTGGGATGGGGTGGGGGGCAGGCGGATGCGGAGGTGGGTGGGGGGTGGCGGGGGTTGTAGGAGGTGATGGGGAGGGGTGGGCGGTGGGTGGGGGAGGTGGTGGCTGGGTGGGAGTTCGGTTGTGGTAAGGGAATGGGTGTCGGGAGGGGGGGGGGTGAAGGTGGGGGTGGTGTGTGCGGTAGACGGGGGGTTAGCGGAGCGGAGGGGGGAGCCGGGGGGGGGGTGGGGGGGGGGGGTCGGGGTGGGGGATGTTGACGTGGAGTGGGGGTGAGGGGTTGGGGGGGGGGTGTCGGGGGGGGTCGCTAGAGGCTACTGGGGTGGTGGGATTGGTGGGATGAGGGGGTGGCGGTCGGGTGGGATAGACCAAGAGGGGTGGTTGGGGGGGGGATGGATTGGTGGGGAATGGGAGGTGGGGCTAGAGGGTTGTGGGTAGGTGTGGTGGGGCTGGGTTCGGGGAGGGGGGGGATGGGGGGGGGGTGGGGGGGCGGATGGGGAGGGGGGGGTATTGGGGTGGATGGGTGGGGTGGATGGGGGAGGGGGGAGCGGAGGGTGTCGGTGAGGGTGCGGGGTGGGGGGGGGGTTGGGATGGGGGGAGGGGGGGGGCTTGGCGGTGCGGAGTGTGGGGCGGGAGGGGAGGATTGGGGGTGGATGACTTGATGATTAGCGTGGCGGGGGGAGGTGGGGGGGACGTTTGTGTCGTGTGAGGGTGGTGGGGAGAGGGGGGGGGGTTAGTGGGAGTGACTGGTGGGTTCGGGGTTAGGGGTGGGCGGGGCGATGGGGGTTGGGGGGGGGAGCGGGGGGGGGGGGGGAGGTTGTGGGATTCATGGGGCTGGGCGGGAGTGTGTGGTGAGAGGAGGTGGTTCGATGAGGGTTGGTGGGGGGAGTGGTGATGGGGTTAGGGGGGGGAGGGTGTAGAGGTGGGGTGGGAGTGGGGGGGTGTGGCACTGGGCGGGAGGGGGGAGTGGGGGGGGGGTGGGGGTGGGGGGTGGGTGGGTGGGAGTGGGGGGGGGGGGGGGGTTGAGGGGGGCTTCTGATGGAGGGGGGGGTGTGGTGGTAGGTGGAGTGGGGGGGGTGGGGGGATGGGAATTGATGAGGGCTGTGGATGGGGAGGCGCGTTGGATATGCGTTGGGGGGGGGGGAGGCGTGGGGGGGTGGGGTGGGGGTTCGGGTTAGGATGGGTGAGGTTCGGGGGGTGCATGGAGGGTGGGGGTGGGGGGTTTGGTAGTGGTGGGGTGGAGGGTGTTTGGTGGGGGTAGCGTGAGGGGAGAGGGGTGTAGGGGATCGATGGTGCGGGGGTGGGGGGTGCGAGTGAGGAGCGGGAGGAGGGGGTTGGGGGAGGGGGGTGAAGAGGGTGGGGGGGGTGGGGTGTGGGAGGGGGTGGTGGGGGGGGTGGGGCGTTGGGTAGGGAGGGGGGGAGTGGGGGGTGTTGGGGGGGGGGGGGTAGGTTGGGGAGGGGGATAGATGGTCAGGGGAGGGGGATGAGGGGTGTAGGGGGGAGTGGGGATGGGGGCGGGTTGCATGGGGTGGAGGGGGGGAAGGAGGGGAATGGGGTGGGGGGGGAGTGGTCGGGTCGCCGGGCCGCGTCAGGGAGGGGGTATGGTTGAATGGGGGGTTGCGGGGTGAGCGGGAGGGGGAGTGTGGAGGGGATGTTCAGGAGGTATGAAAGGGGGGGTGGAGGGTGTGAGTTGGTGGGGGGAGAGTGGGGTGGGGGGGGGGGGGGGGGGGAGTGGACGGGATGGGGGTGGGGGGTTGAGGGGGGGGGGAGAAGGATGGGATGTGGGCGTGCGTTTGGGGGGGGTAGGCGGTGTGGGAGAGCTGGGCGTGGGTTGTGTGGGGTTGGGGTGGATAGGGGGGGGGGGAGCTGAGGGCGAGGATGGAACGCTAGGGGGGGGGAGGAGATTGGGGGGGTAGCGTGGGGCTGGTGCGGATGGGGGGGACGGGGGATGGCAGGAAAGGGAAATGGCGGGTAGGGGGGGTGGGTTGGGGTCGGGGGGGGCGGGTTGGTGGAGGGAGGTATGAGCGGGGGGGGGTGAAGGGTAGGGAGAGTTGGGGGAGGCTGGGGGGGTGGGGGCTTTGAGGTGCGTGCGATGGGGATGGGGAATGAGGGGAGTGGGTGGAGGGGGGTGGCGTGGCGAGGGGTCGGGGGGGGGGCGAAGTGGGGGGTAGAGGGGGGGGGGGGGAGGAGGGGGGCTTCGGTCCAGGTTTGGTGTAGGAGGGGGGGGACGGCGGGAGTATGGGTGGGCCTGCTGGGGGGTGGGTAGCGTGGGGTGGCGCAGTGAGGGAGGAGGGGGTCTTGGTGGGGTGGGGGTGGTGGTGGGTTGTGGGGTGGCAAGTGGGTGGGGGGGGGGGGTCGGGGGTGAGGGGGTGGGGGCGGGAGGGTGGGGGTGGCGGGGGGGGGGATGGGATTGGGCGGGAGAGGGGGTTGGGAGGTGGTTTGGAGGGGGAGTGGGGGGGGGGGGGGGGCGGAGGGCGGTAGTGGGGTCGGGGGGGGGGTGTTGTGATGGGTGGGTATGCTTCGGGCTGGGTGGGGTGTGGGTAGGGGGGGGTGGTGGGGGGGTGGGGTTGGGGTGGAAGATGGTGAGGGGGGGGGGGTGTGGAAGGGTGGTTTGGATGGTTGTAGTTGGAGCGGGTGGGGGTGGGAGTGGGGAGGGGGGGGGTCGTTTAGTGGGGGGGGGAGTGGGGTCGGGTGTAGCGGGCGGGGGGTAGGGAGCGTAGGGGGGGGGTGTTATGGTGCTGGGAGAGGGGGGGACAGGTGGATATGGGTTGGGAGGATGGAGTGGGGTGGGGGGGAGGGGGTCGGGGGTGAAGGGGGGGGGAGAGGTGGGGAGTGAGTGGGGGTGGGAGGGCGGGGGAGCAGGAGGGGCGGAATCGAGGGCGGGAGCGTGGACGGTCTGGAGTTGGATGGTGGTGGGGGGCAAGGTGGGAGGAGGGGGGTGGGTGGGGGGGGGAGGGAAGGGGTGGGGGGGGGTTCGAGATTTGGCTGTCGGGGCTATGGGGGGGTTTTGCCGTTCCCGTTTCGGTGCTACATAGACTTAAGGAGGCAAGTGGAAATTCTGTCCCAGCCAACTCAAACCTTCTAAAGAGGAAGAAGTTGACTCAGATGATATCTTCCGAAACCCATTTCATAGGCATGTCCGTCATCGTGACCCACCTATGCGTAATGATCGTAGGTGGGAGGCCGGTATCAAGGTTGAAATTCCAGGAACTTTGAAGGCTGAGGAGTTCATTGACTGGTTAAACACCGTTGATCAGGTGTTTGAAGGTAAAATGGGTAGCCATAAGTTAAAGGGTTAATAGACAAAGAAGTTACTATACTTTCCCAAAAAGTTTGCCTAAGTTACCCAACTTTCATTTTGTTTACTTAGGTTACTGAACTTTTGATAAACATACACCCCCATAATTTCAATGTTAATCCGAGCAACCTGGACGTATATTTTTAGGTAAGTTTAATAACATAAATGTCATGTTTTTACAAGTTCAATGATGTTTACGTATATTTTTGCAAGTTGAGTAACCCCAAATGTCATGTTTCATAAGTTTAGTAACCTAAGTGAACAAAATGAAAGTTTAGTAACTTAGGCGAACTTTTTGGGAAAGTATAGTAACTTCTTTGTATAATAACCCATTTTAGGTTGGGTTTGGGTCGACCCATCTGACCCGTTTATTAAACAGGTTAGGTTTGGGTTAGGAATAAATTAATCGGGTCGACCCGCCAACCCGTTTAAGATTTTTTAGTTAAAGGGCCGAGCATCTGCCTGGTCGAACATGCTAGAAAGAAGAGGAAAAAAAATAGTAAGTTGGGATAAGATGAAACAAAAACTCCAAGAGAATTGTCTTCCATTCAGTTATACACAAACAATGTTCTGGCGATTGCAAAATCTAAGGCAAGGAATGTGGTTTGTAGAGGAGTACACTGAAGGATTGTACTTGGGTGATAGTGAAGAACATCTTGTTTCTAAGGTACTTTGGTGGTTTGCGACAGAATATTCATGATGTGCTTTGTCTTTACACCTTTTGGTTCTGAAATATACCAAAGGGCTTTAGCAATAGAGAAACAACAAACACCGTCCGGAAATCGCATTGGAGGATCACAAAACAAATATGTTGGTCCAAAGAAAGTTGAACTTACCGATAAAAGTCAAGAATTTGACGTTGGTGTGTCAAAGAGACCAATTATCGTGCGAGGGAATGGGGCTGGAAATATTACTAGTTCGTCAAACTAAACTATTAAATGTTTAAGTGTAGAGAATCGGGCCAAAAGTCTTCGGCTTGTAGGGAAAAGAGAGGTAAGCAACTTATGAGTGGGAAGGGTGAAACCTACGAGTATGAAGATGAAGTGAAACCTACGAGTATGAAGACGAAGTGAAACCTACGAGTATAAAGATGAAGTAGAATATACTGTTGAATTACGCTATGATATGGACGATGAAAACAACATAGACAATTTGGTTTATGGTGATTGTGGTCAAATGTTGGTAATCCGAAAGTCTTTGACTGTCTAAAGAAGAAGAAAAGGATGAATGGTTTCGTAGTAACATCTTCCACACAACTTGTACCATCAAAGATAAAGTTTGCAAACGACGTATCATTGATAGTGGGATTTGTGAGAATCTCATCTCTCGGGAAGCTATAGACAAGCTGAATTTATTGGTTCAAGAAGGGAAACGAGGTGAAATAGGAAAAAAGTACTTTGATAATGTTTGGTGTAACATTGTTTCAATGGATGCTTGTCGCATCCTTTTTGGAAGACCTTGGCAATCTGACCGTTGTACAATTCATGATGGTAGATCAAATAAATACACTTTCAATAAAGACAATCTTAAAGTGACACCCGTTCCATCAAAAGAAGTAAGCCTCACCAAGCCATCTAAAAGGTCAACGAGACCTTTCTTTCAATATCAAACTTCGTGGGAAGATGTATGAATATGAAATTACATTTACATTGGTGGTTCATGAGGTGGAAACCCCTATTTCAAGCCCAACATTTAGTGAAGTCACTTCTTGGAAAGTATGTTCGATGTGATGGCAACTGTTAGACCAAACTATATTAGATGGGCCGGTCCAATTATATAGATGGGTCGTACCCATTAGGCTATGTGTTAGTTGCTTAATCTCTAAGCTATGACATTAGTATAAATACACATACAATCTAATGTACAAATCTAATGTACAAATCACAATTATATAGATGGGTCGTACCCATTAGGTTATGTGTTAGTTGCTTAATCTCTAAGTCTCCCCACCACCATCATTACCAAGCACCGCCTCTCCACTATCATCGCTACCAAGCACCGCCTCCACCATCAATCATCATTGTGTTTAATTTTAAAAACTTTTAACAATATAGAGGCAAAATAAAACCTAGGTCTGCCTCAACTTCTATTAAACTATATAAACAAGCATAATAGCCCGCGCGTTGCCGCGGGGCTTTTTTTTGGTCAATTTCAATAATCCATATTTTTGGGTTGTAAGATTT